>CAVMBJ020000039.1:43775-58300 GCA_963675895.2 Styela plicata
ATCGCGCTCACATTTGAATAACGCGAATCGAAAGGTTTTCGATTATTTTGTTAGAAGACCTTGACGAATCCTCTCCCGCTCCCTCCGCACTACTCTCGCCGCCTCGCCTCTCTCGCACACTCGCTCTTGTGTATCACTCGCTCGCGCCGCACTCGCTCGCGGCTATCATACTTTTTCTTGGGGGGAGGGGGAGGTTCGTATTATATCTTATTTGCTATGACCTGTCCGTGGAGCCTAATCGGTGGCTTTTTATACCGCCGATGTCTCACGTTATGGGCTCTGCAACCTCTCGCGCACTCGCGCGCACACGGGCATTCCGTTTCTATGTTTACTCATGCTACCATGATGAAGTTGCCTCGCTGGAAAGGCACGATCGGTGGTGAAACGGGTCAAGCATCCAATCGGCCTTTCGGGGGGTACAATGCGATAGTGTTTATCCGAATGAGTCTACCAAAGCCGGGCAATCTTTTTTAATCTTGGAATCTCACGGGCATCTCTAACAGTGTCGTATTTAGAACCGGAAGTGGGTGCAAATTTAAAAAAATTGAAATAATGACGTCATAATCGGTTTCACACGCAAAACCACCAATTGAAAAAACGCCATAAAACAGCCTAAAAATTGCATATGGGACGCGAAATTATTTTTTGAGAAATAGTGTTCAAACGCCTAATGTGAGCTAATTAAGTACGATTGGTAAATCATTTTGAGGGACAAAATACCATTTTGCGATTTTTTTCGGTCAATGATAGAGAATGGTACCATACCATGGTACCCCTCACCTAAATACGCTAGTCGTCTCTAACGAATAACGCCTCCGTGGCGCGGTTCGTCGGAAAACATTCTTAATAGATATCATCGTCTATTTAGTTTTGTGTGCTTCCTTTGAAAGAATGTACTTTCTTTTCCAGCAGAGGGTATCGATATAGTCAGAGACTGCTACCCAAATGCTGAAGAAGGGTCCTGCGTGGAAAATTTGTCTGTATCTCTGTGCACGTGCAATGCAGGTGAGAGACTAACATGAATTATTGTCAGGAATGTTCAAACCGAATCAATAGTTCGGAAACGAACATGTTCGATCCAGTAAAAGTTTAGATATATCTCAGAATAGTGGAATATGAAAGTTTGTCATTTATAGTGCATGAATCCAGACTATGAACCAAACAGTTTTTGCTCCCCAAACAAGCATAGTTTGGCGGAATAAAAAAAATTGTTCACCAAAATCAATTTTTCTTAATTTTGCAATTAATATTTTTCTTCAAGAATGTTAGAATTTTTTATTGAAATTCACAGTGCCTGAAAGAAACCAACTTAGGGCCACTTAAGTCGCACGGTTCGCCGACCGGGGAACTAGCGCTTGGAAGGTGCTAACCGTTGCACCATCAACTCGGTTCCTTGTGATAAACCTCATATATGCTTCATGTCTTATTCGCAATGGGTTTTTTATAGTCGAACAAGATGCAGTGTACCATCTTACGTTTCCGAAAACACAGAAAACAAACTTTCAACCCTTCTTTTCCGCTCTATGTTTTTTATATATGTAAAATACAACTACTTCGAAGGGCCCCCATCTAGATTTTGACTCGGATTAGCCGGACCTCAAAGTCCTGAATGCTTACCGTTTCACAACGGGGCCAACGGTGAGATGCTAGTTATCTCAACACCAACTATCAAGATAATGAAGAAGTTCTTTCCGATTTCTTTTTTTTGATATTGTCTCTAGATCGAGATGCTTGGCTGGGCGCGTGGAGCAATGGATAACGCGCCTGACTACGGTTCAGGAGATTCCAGGTTTCGAATCCTGGCGTCCTCGTTTCTAAATTTATTGCTAATTTCGCAAAAAATGCTATATCATAAAATAAAGTAGTGGATGTTGAAGGCAGGTCCGACCGTGGGTGGGCGTGGCGCAATGGATAACGCGTCTGACTTCGACAAAAAAGTCAATCAAAATTTACGGTTTTGGCGATTCCGGATTATTGCATTAAAATTGCCTTTTGTGGTAAAATTTGGATTACTTCCATCCCATTTTGCATTTTTTACTGATGGATCGCGCCGGCAATGCGTGGACCGTCTGTGGCTTAAAATGGGAAATCCGATGGGAAGGAGGAGATTAAAAGATATTTGCCCCCCCCACCACCAAGATTTTGGAAGTAGTAGGGCCCCCGACAGATTCTTCGTATGTGATCTTCGAGGCAATGTAGGTAGCGGGGGTCACGTGTACACACGCGTCAAGAGGATACGCAGTGCGTTTCGGATCTAGATGATCCCGGCAATGAACCAACTACTGTGAATTAATATCGTTCTTTATCTTTATTTCAGACAAATGCAATAACTTCACTAAAACCGTGAAATACAACGAAGACAAGACCAGCGGTGGAAACGGCGCAAGCTCCCAGTACTTGAGTTCCAGCATACTTCCTCTCTTTGCCTATCTGTCTGCGTGGCTCGCGCTCGTGCAGATTTAGGAATAAAATATTATGATTTCACCGAGTTGATAGTTTTCTTTTCTGTTTTCAGGTTTTTAATGGAAAATTTTGGCTCATTCGTAACTTTTCGCATCTGTTAGAGATGGGGATTCCTTAGTTCCCATTCCTGCATTCCATATATGGCTCTTTGCACACTAGCGGTTTCAGGAGACTTTTCAAGCATGACGTGTCTCTTGCCGATTTGTTCCGAGCGAATTTTTTATCTTTGATTGAATTTTTGAAACAAAAAACGTTCGGTATCCTGATTCTAAAAAACGTATTTTCACTTCTGGAAGGCGATCTCTCGTTTTAAGATCTCTGCACGTCCGAAATTGCTTAGTCGACGCAATCCATCAGTGACTCATACTTAAGAAAAACATGTATGTACGAAATACTTCCGACTGAGAAGCACTTTGGCTTGAATGTTTATATTTATTTCATTTTCGCGTATACACTGTGACAAAACTACAGTAAATTCACTGGTAATTTTCAGTAATTGTTTATTTCTGAAATTCGAAAACGCCTTGCTGATGAGATTTATGCCAAGTATGGGCTTTTGATAAACCGCACCTCGTCGGTGCGTTCCATTTACAGTCCCTCGGCTATAATTGGCGAAAGAGGTTGATTTTTTTAAAGTTTTATTTTCAGGTTCTCAAAGCAAAATTACTATCAAGAGTGCTAGTGATTTCACTGCATTTTTGTAACAGTTGTAACATTTTTCTTTCAGTTTGAAACAGTTGTTATTATATTCATCGAAATTTTTAAAAAGATTGTTGAAAATATATATGCTCACACTAAATGGGTGTTTTGTATAAACAGTAAGAATCAGTGTTCAATATTTTGGGTAAAAGTATCGAGTTTCCCTACTATATTCATATATACCTATATTTTGTGGGAGCGTTGGCCTAGTGGTTATCAAGTTGGAACCGCAGGTTGAAGATCTCGGGTTCGAATCCCGGAGAGTCCGACTCGCTTATCCATGCCCACCACTCAACCCAGGGTGTAATAACTTGGGTACGCGTATCTTTCCAACGACACTAACCCTGTTCGTCAAAGCGGCCTTTGGTACATGGCCTTGTTCAGAGTGATCCGCTCAAATGAGTGACTATCAAAAATACCTATTTCGCCGAGTTCCTTTTCTTTTACCTGGTTTTACCAAGTAAATTTAACAGGTAAATTTCCTAGCTACTTGGTTCGAAAAACTAGATAACCCTAGGAATAAAAAAAAATAAGTAAAGCATATTTTCATTGTAAAAAAAATGGTTTTGAAAGTGAAACTAGATCACCTAGTAATGATTTATCTAGTTTTGTGGTGAACTCGTCTTACTCTATTTGTAGTTCGAAAAAAACTAGGTTGTCATCAATAGAAAGAATGCGATTTAGAGAATACCGCGCTCATGCATAGGAAAAAAATGAGAAAATAGGTTCATGCAAAATCCTTCACCCTGATTCGGAACTGGCACTTGCGCGAGAAGTTCGCCATATTGTTAAGCCGTAATCTAGGCTTTCCTTTCCCGCAGGATAAAAATGAAATCCTATCCTATATAGGGATGCTAATACCGATATGCAAAGTTCTACATTAAATGTGTGAGCGGCAAATTATACACAAAGCACAAGCACTTGTAGTCGACACTATTGGTATATGGGATGGGGAGGGGTCTGTTTAGGAGGGAGCGCATAAAAAATCGAAATTGAATATTCAAACACTGGTTTCTCCGAGACGTGTGCCGAATGTGTCGCGCGGATTTTTTCCCTATGTTGTGCAATTTAATATTTTGGGAGAAAAGCAACTAAAACGAGTGGCGCGCGCAAAAATATTGCGCTTATTTTAAAGATATTTGACTCAACTCCTAAAACATGATCTAGAGGGCACTTTCTCGATTTTCAAAACTTTGGGGGACATGTTTCTCTGGGGGACAATGTTTTTTCTACTCCACCCAATTCCCGCGCTTATCCCAAAACTTGGTATAAACAGAATTGCCCTCATGACATATTGAATTCCATTACAAAAACTTTAGGTGTATTTTATGAACATAGCAATTTTACGCGAACCTTCATAATCAATTTTTTTCAGAACCACGATGAGGGGGAAAAGAACAAAATTTTCGAGATCAATGACGAGATAGTTATGCTCGGCTCCGCAGTCAAAAAAAATATTCTCGAAAAACAACGTTTTTGCTGTATATCACTATAAAAACATACAAAAAATCGTGCCGGGAGGCGTGAAACAAATTAAAAAAAAAGGATTTCAGGGTTTAAAAATAGGTTACAATAAGTACATTATGGTATGCCCGAAGGTGCGCAAAAATCTTAAGACTTCCGGCGTTTTGAATTACTTAAAAGGTCATATTTGCCTTTTTCAGTTGACGAGGCAGTGCCATGGCCCCGATAGTTCCCTTCCCGTACGCTAGAAATATTATTTTTTCAAGTATGATCCACAGATCGACACACGTCTTATCGACACGATCCATCAGTGACTAACATGACAATATAGTAACACCACTACTTCTAATTACAGTCGAATCGTTATATTGAAATTCACGGCAGTTTTATGCTTATTTTCAACATATACGCCCGCAGCGTCGATGACTGAAAACAACACACAGACTGAAAATCATTCAAACGGAACGATTTAGTGAATGTATTTATGGAGTCTAATTCTGAAATGAAATCGACCATAAGCATGGGCCGTAGATATAGCGCGACAGAGTCGCGCTAACATCTACGGGACAAAACTTGGCCGATTCATGCAAAGAATCAGCAAAGTCATCGCTGTATTGTGTAACTTGAACACTGTGCAAATCTGCAAGGTAGTCTGTTTAGTGCTGATGTGCGTCTTGTGTTGACTGACTGTGCCTGGGAACGAATGGTTTCGCTGCTTTAACAGTTTAATAAAATAGAGTTACAGAAATATAAACCATGGGCGGAGTATTCGACAAAAGGTAATATTGCTGTTTATAAAGCTCTCAAATGGTAAAATGGAATCCTTTGAGTTTATTGAGTTATCTGTAAAGGACAGGTGTCAAATCTTGCTTGCAAAGGGCTTTGGGTGATAAATCTATTGAAGCCGATAGTCATACGAGGCAGCGATAAAAAACTTTTTCTGTCGGCGCGGACATTTCTGAGTTTGGAGGCGCGTCAAGAATACCTTGATTGACCCTTTATGGGAGGTTTGCAATTGGTGTGGAAGCCTTTAGAAACCTGTCGTAGCTGCTGTGCATGATACGCGCTTGGTGGTTGGGTTTGAACTTGCTTTAGCTTGTCATTACAGAGTTGGAATATCTGATGCAGTTGTGGGATTCCCCGGAAGTGAAAAAGTTAGGGATACTTCCAGGTGCAGGAGGGGCACTCATCGGTTCCCTAGAAATTGCTGGGACTTGGAATGCTGCCATGGATTGGGGATAACCACTGGTAAACAGTATTCTGCAACCACGGCTGCGAAGCTGGAGTTTTTGATCGAATTGTGCCGAAAGGAAATGATGTCATTAGTGATGCAATCGCGTTTGCTCGGATTGTAGCCACCAAATCTCTGCTTGGGAGAGAAGGAGCAGCAGATAGGAGAGTCAGAGACGCAGATCAAGCGGTACGAAATTGCAGCGAAAAAATATCTCATAAATTGTTCATCAAAAATCGAGAGGGACAAATATGCCCCGATGTATTGTATCCAAGCAATCAGACATTCCTGTCCAGGGTTCCCTTGAAGATGGTTTGAAAAAAGAAAAAGAGTTGATCGACATACTTTCTGGATCTGGACAAGCTGCGTGCATTAAACATATTGTGTTTTTTGCGGAGAGACAGGTGCAAAAATGGAGTGTACCCGGGACAGATATCGCATGGCATAACTCCAAACCGATGCCTGTTAAATTTGGGTGCAGTTGTCGGCCTCGGGGACCATGGGTTAGGCAGGAATTGTTGTTAATTTTTCTCCGAGCTGGCATCCCAGTTATTGTAATGGAGATGAACCAGAAGTTCCTGGACTCCGGCATAAAATCTGTTCATGGGCTAATAGATGATATTGGAGAGACATAAAGCGGATTACAACTAAGCAAAACACTATGATGAAAAAAAGCAATTCACAGGGACTCTTAGTTACAGCGCGATCTTAAAAATGTCGACCTCGTAATTGAAGCCGTTTTCGAAGATATTTCTCTCAAAGAAAAAGTTTTCAAAGCTTTAGATAAAGGCATGTAAAGCCTTCTGTTCTGCTATATTGGCGTCCTAATACAAGTGCTTTGGATATTGACCGCAGAATATCTTCATTTACCCCGAAGGCCCGAAAAAAGTGATGGGGATGCATTTTTTCGCCCCGGCAAACCTGATGCGCCTTCTGGAAAATATTAAAGGATCGGGCTCCATCGAAGACTTCAGGGGAAACGATTGCGACTTGTATGGATATGGGACGACGCATGGGGGAAGGTTACTGTACTTGTGGGCAACTGTTACGGATTTGTTGGAAACCGAATGTACTTCCAACTACCAATGTGAAGCTGATTATTTGGTTGAGGAGGGGGCTTCCCCATATGCTCTTGACAAAGCTATTACAGACTACGGATTTGCAATGGGAAGATATGTTGTGGCTGACTTATCTGGTAATGATCTCGGTACAGGATCCGAACATCAACTCGGGATTGACTCCAAAGCAGCAAGTGCTGGAACGAAAGAAAATGTTACCGAAGTGGGTTGAGATATTGGATATACTGCCCTCTTGGGGATTACTTAGTTGAAGTTGGAAGATATGGATTGAAAACTAATAAAGGCTGGTACGATTATCCGAAGGGAAGGACTCCAGTAGAGAATCACAAGAAGTGGCAAAAATTATTAGCGATTATCGCGAGATCGAGTTGGGATAACTCCACGCCGTATTGTATCACGAGGAAAATAATTGAGAGAATGATATTCTCTCTTATAAACGAAGGATTTAAGATCTTAGATGATGGAATCGCTTCCACACCAATGGATGTGGACATGGTTTGGTTTCACGGATACGCTTTTTTTTTCCGAGCCATACAGGAGGTCCTATGCATTACGCAAGCAGAGTGGGACTCCCGAAGGTGGCTGGCACGTATACAGCACTATAATAAGAAGTTTGGAGATGCAGTCCCACTCTGGACACCAAGTCCCATGTTGGAGCGCATTGTGGAGAAGCATGGTAACTTGGATATTTCACAATGGATGAAATATTCAAGCAGCGCTATAATGAACCGTAAATCTAAAAGCAACTTGTGATCCATTTAATAATTCAATTATGCTAATTTTTTCAAATTTTTCAAATTGTTTTTTTTTCATTGGATACTGGTACCTGTATTGCTTTTTTGAGATGCCTAATTCGTTGTTGTGGGCTTTTTTGTAGATCATTGGACAAAACTACTGCACTTTACTCTGGTGGTTGAGTTTTTCATTTTCCTCTCAAATATGGTTGCTGATACTCACATCTTGTAGTAGCCCTTTGTGACTAATTGGCTATTAGCTACTTTCTGTTAGCCAATGTAAACGGCCTCGCTCAGAGTGAATTTCAATAAAATAAAATTTCAAAAAATAAATTAAGAGGTGCAACCAGGCCAACAGAATGCCAGCTACCCAATCAGAATTTTTATATTTCAAAATGTTTTTGTTAAGTATAAAGCTACAGATGGATCGTACCCAGAATAATTATACAATTTCTTATTATCTTCTTTGCTTCTCAGATACCCGAGTAATTTTTTACCAAAAATTCACCGTGAAGCAATATTTTTGGACTAGTGGATTAAAAAATCGAAATACAAATAGCAGTTTTGATGACTTCAAAGCTTTTTGTACATCCCAAGAAAATAATATAGTATTTCTGGAAATTATGGTATTTCCCAACCCCACAAGATTTTGGATATTATTTTTAAATTTTTAATTATGATATGCAACATTTTCATGTGTGCCTTCGCCTGCGCGCATACTATTGTCCGAAAATGAAAGACTTTTTTGCACAAAAAGGAAAAAAAATTTTTTAAGCACCTCATTTAATTTTTCGAAAGAAGGAAAATTTAAAAAAAGCCTGATTTTTTTCATGTCCCCTCTAAAGATTTGAGATCTTCCCGTCCTCACTGGTTCTAGATACCTGATAGACAACAATATTTTGTTACCTGAACGCAACTAGAATTTGTCACTATTTACCAGAACGGTAGAAATCTTGATTTGCATGGGGCGTCTGAAATGTTTATGTCAAAAAGCTTATAAAATCATCAATACTGCTTTATTTCATATCAGTATTGATGAATTTGAACCTTTTCATTTGGTTCAGCTAGTTACCAGATTTTCAAAGTGAGACATTAAGGTCTTTTAGCTGCAGATATTTTTTTTATTTACTTAATAGCCACTTCTTAGAGTTGGATCACCCTGACCGATTGGCCCCGTAACCTTATAGGACAGGCAGGATTACAATTACTGGAAAGATATGATCTTTTCCTGTTCAGCTTAGCCTACCCAAGTTATTACACCCTGGGTTTGAATGGTGGGCATGGATAAGATAAGCGAGCCGGACTCGCCGGGGCTCGAACCCGAGATCTTCAACCTGGGATACCAACATGTTTAACCACTCGGTCATCGTATCATAAAGTATAGCCCTTTTGTAATTTTTTTTCTGATGGAAACCGTTTCCTTCGGGTGTCTGAGTAGCTGACATTCTGCAATTCCAACCTTGAGTGGCCTGGATTTTAACTAAAAACCTGTTTTTGTTAATGTAATGATACTCTGGAAAGTGTTTGTTTTTATTTTGATCCAAATTCATATTCTCTAGTTTTATTTTTTGTTCAGTTTTTACATCCCCTGATTAGCCTTCAAAAAGGAAAAAACAGGTAGTGCCGGTAGCAAATTATGACCCTTTAATACTGTTAATTATTTCATAACTTCTAGAATCATATATTTAATCATTATTATTTAATTTATCGTAGATTGTATAATAGGCTGGATTCATACTGATAGCCAATGGCGGTGGAACGTCATATGATGAAAGCCTTGATTGGTACATAGGGAAATGGGACTGAAATATTTTTGTGTGGCCCAGGTGTGCGTAAATTTTTTGGAATTTTTGCTGGTAAAATAAACACCATTTTGAGTTCCAAAAACAATGGAAATATGTAGAATATGCTCTAGACGCCGAAAGCGGGTAAAAAAATTTACGGGTTTCTTGAATCTTGCACAGACTCTCGAAATCTCCCATACGGAGATTGAACAGAAAACTTAAAATATGCATTTTTAATGATGTGAGATTGATTTCTTGGAGATTGATTTTGCTTATTTTATGAGAAATCCAGTATTAATTCTGTCTGAACTTCCTATGAGAAGATAAAAAAATGAAATCTCTCAAAACTACAAACCAGAGATAAATGTTGGGGCGGGGGCTGTATTTTCCTCCTTTCTCAAAACTTTTAGGGACATGCACCCACTTTTTACCCAATTACCCCACAACCACTAAAAAGCAAAAATCTCAGTTAGTCCACAACCAAATTACTGTTACTATTTTTTGTAATTTATCAGTACAGTATTGCTTACTTTTAAGTAACAATTTTTTAATTGATTATTATATTTTTTAATTATTTTTCTCAAATTAATTTATTTGTGGGCTGCAATAAAATGACTGGAATTATGTTTTCAAAATATTTTATTCAGACCATTTATCAAGGAGATTCTGACATAGTTAGGAAAGTTTTTCCAGGTTTTGGGCAAAGATTTCATGAAAATGTTGTAACATTCTAGGAATTTTCAGAAAGCATAGTAAAATTCGATTCGAAAAAGTCAAAATGATATGATTCGATATCTGGAGATTTGCAAGTACTACAGAGTACAAGCTTTATTTATTCACTCTGATTAGGATAGGGTTTTTGAGGGTGCCCGGTTGACTCAATCGGTAAAGCACTATTCGAAGCTAAGACGCATCTCTGATCGTCGTGACGCAGGTTCGAATCCTGTGAGGGATGATGATTATATGCGTGAGGTCTGGTGGGCGTCTCGCCGCTTATCGACGCCTTCCTCCACCAACCAAGTCCATGCGCGCAGGATAAATACGATAATCAAAAAACCTCTCACCCCGATTCGGAACTGGTATCTGCACGAGAGGTCGTATTCTCAGCTTTTATTCTCTCCCGCAAGATAAAAAATGATATCCTATCCTATACTGCGGGGGATAGGAACACAGCTTAATCACATAGCGAACCATGACCTCTGGTACAGACACCAGTTTCAAATGGGGATGAAGATTATTTTGGCATTTATCATAGTTCTCATCTTCCCCTATCAATGACCGTCAATGAGGTTTATTGGGCATTTGATTGAAACCCTCCACACCACACATTTCCGTTTCTGGATACTATTTTTGGGAAAACAAGGAGGTGGTTGTGGTTGGGGTGCCTGGTTAGCTCAATCGGTAAAGCATTGGGAAAATACCTACGCTTCGAGCTACGCACCATGGATTCGAATCCCGCGAGGGATGATTATATGCGAAAGGTCCTCTGGACGCATCGCCAGAGCACAGTGGTTCACGTAAGCACTGTCTACGGCTTCCTATACGAAGCAGATCCATGGACAGCAAAAATGAGTTCAAATGCTAATCAAAAGCCTTCACCCCTGGTTCGAGACCTGGTGTCTGCACGACAGGCCATGGTTTCGCCGCATGGTTTAAGCCGTAATCTCGGCTTTCCTCTCTCGCAGGATAAAGATGAATTCCTTTCCTATTCCAAATCCCAACCTTCATCGCCCTCTTGTGTATTGAAATATTGCAAACACGCTAAATCCGTTATGAAGAAGCTGCTTCACATTGAATTGCAACTCAGAAAGAGTTCCGGATAGTTCTAGGTATTCTCGGCATTTTGCGTTTTCCGAGTTTCCTCAAGAGGACTCAGAAATTTTTTTATATGCTGTCCGTACCTCCGATGAAATCAAGAATTTTTTTTATTTAAGTTCGCTCGAAACAAGGCCGGAAGCAGTGCCAAAAAAACAACTAACGAGTATCCAATATCAAGCAGTTACTGAAAGGTGGTACAAACGACCACCTGATACCAGAAAGCTATTATTGGCTAGTAGATAGGATGGGATTTCATTTTTATCCTGGGAGAGGAAAGCCGAGAATATGGCTTAATCGTCGTATGGCGAACCACGACATCTCATGCAGATACCAGTTCTGAATTGGGGTGAAATATTTTAGCCCGTCATATTTCTCATTTTCTTTGTGCGTGGACTTCATTGCTGGAGGAAGCCATAGGCAGAGCTTTCGTGATCCGCCATGTACCGACGAGGCGCACAGAGCAGACTCCTCGCATACAAACACCATCCCGCCCATCGGGTTCGAACTTGCGTCTTGATCAGATATGCGTAGCTCGAGGGGTATTTACAAAGCCGGCACCTTATCTTACTCCTGTCCTGTATATAGATAAAAAAATAAATTAAACTCTTTTCGGAACATGTGATTTATTAATAAAAAGGCACGGTTAACATAAATAGTAGAAAGTGAATAAATATTAGAACAAAGTAAATTACAATTTTGTAAGGAAATTATCACAGAAATTATAAAATATATACGGTGAAATTACAAAAAATGTGAGGAAACTTTTTAAATCGCGATTTATTGCCATTCAGAAAGCACTGTTGATTAAAAAAAAAAAAACTTGATTGAAATAAATTAGATGTAAACAATACTCGTGTCGGCATTTCTAGTAAAAGAACCTAGTTTACCTCGATTAACCGGGCCCCATTTTTAAATTACTTTGACCAAAGATCCCAGAATATATAACTTACCTAGTTCAACTTTTACCCGAGTTTAGGATTAATATTTCGCCTATTAAATTTGCTAAGTAAAATAAGTAGATTTACCCTGCGTTACAACTAGGTACCTGGTTGAACAAACTAGGAACTTAAATATATAAAAAAAAGGGGGCGCGAATCACGTTTTTTCGTCGTAAAAAGGGGTTTCAAGATCGAATATTTGAAGATATTAACTTTTAAATTTATTTGAGATGCCTTAAATTCAGTTAAAGAACAAGTATCTAGTTTATCTGGTTTTTTTAATATAGGTACTATACCCAGTTTTGAAGTGAAATTAGGTTACCTAGTAATGCTTTACCAAGTTTTTGTGGTAATTTCCGTATTAATTTACCTCGTTTAAGAAATAACTTGACTGACATCACTAACAAATACGGGGGATCGACTCATCTGGATAGTCTAGGATGGGTCCAGAGAGGTATTCTAGGATTCTGATATAAAAAAATTTATTTTTTTACGCTTATTTTTAGATTCATTTTGCAGTGAAATCATGATATATGTCAAATTTACGGCGTAAAATTTGTACAGAAATCATGATTTTGCTGCAAATATGACCAAATATCAACATCTTCATTTATCTGAAATGTAAGCATTATGAAAGTAAAATAAAATTAAAAGTAAATTTGAATTTTGTGGAAAAATTATAACAGAAATTATGTATGCAATGATATTACAAAATAAGATTAATTTACTAAACTTTTTTAACATCGAAATGAAAGCACTTTTGGGAAAATCATCAGAGACAACAATAAAACATTAATTAAAGCAGAGCTAGAACCACGAGATTCGCGGAACGATTGTCAAAAAAATGTCCTTAAACCTCTCCTCGTGGTAAAAGTTCTCCATATCGAGTGAAAACTCAACTGGGATAGCTTTATTATTGCCCGGGGGGGCAGATAGCACTCACTGCACTTTATTATAGCATTCCAATTTTTCTTTAAAATGTTTTTGCCTACAGTACAGTTGGTGGTAATACATTTTGAGGTAGCTGGTTGACGAGAGGACGTTGTTTGATATCTCTCAGACGCTGCATTCGGCGTTGCTTCGAGTAAATTCGTTGGGCGCGATGGTCTCTAGTGGTTGGCATCGCATGTTGAAGATCTCGGGTTCGAGTCCCGGCGAGTCCGGCTTGTTAATCCCTCATCACAAACCGCTCAAACCAGGGTGTATTAACATGGGTAGGCTAAGCCGAACAGGAAAAAGATAATATCTTTCCAGCAATTCTAACTCTGGTCCATCCATAAGTGGCCACTGGTAGAGGACCTTGGTCAGGGTGATCCACTCCAAGAAGCGGCTATATAAAAAAAAATCCGTAAATAAATATATATATCGAGGTTGTTGGGTTCCTAAGATCACCGACGTTGTTTTTGAGAGTAAATATGTTAAAAAAATATGTAAAATCTTTGCGCGCCTCCTAAGATCAACCGACGTTGTTTTGAGAGTAAATATGTTTTAAAAAAATATTGTAAAATCTTTGCTTGCGCCTACAGTGCACACATTATTTGACGAAGTGGCTTATTTTTTTATCGCAAAATTTGTTTTTTAGTCATTGGGACATTAACCGTATTAAATCATCCACAAGCGGCCTCGTTTACCGAACGGAACAATATTACTCGAACATTTTTGTCAAGTATGAGCCAATGATGGATCGCGTCGTTTAGACGCTGGTCTCATCATTGGCTCATGCTTGACAAAATGAAATGAATATTTGGGTGAAAGCGATAATCTACTCACATGAGCGACAATAAATGTGAATTAAAACGTTAAATTTTAACTGAATCGTGATTTTGCTGAACGTCAAATTGTATAGAATAAAAATAAATAAATTGAACAAGAAATATAATTACAAATTGCTTGAAAAACGAAATTAAAAATATTCAATTTACAAAAGTTCAGTGAAATCACCGTTCATACATCATTATATTTTGATTTATAAATTGCCATGTTCAGTGGCCTACATGGGGAATTTCAAAAATATTATTGAGGTTAAATTACGACGTTATAGTGATTCTAATTGCTCAACCGGTGATGTGCAATTACAATCACTATGAATATCTCTGGTGGCATTCAATCAAACTTTACGACGTTATAATCGGCACCTCAGTCAAAAAGTTTACCGAAAAAATAGCATTTCTTGCATATATTTTCAGAACCCTGAATTCCCGACGAAAGCGAGAATTTAAAACTGGCCAAATAAGAAGGAAAATCACTGCACGCTGAAAACGTTCGAAAAAATTTGGTATTTTATACGTCTTGAAGAACTGAAAAAATATCGATTT
>CAVMBJ020000040.1:0-55754 GCA_963675895.2 Styela plicata
TGCATACTGCGAGAGAGGGCTCGTCCGGGAGTTGAACCCGGGACCTCTCGCACCCTAAGCGAGAATCATTACCCTAGACCAACGAGCGGCAAGCGCCGACGTGAGTAGTTCGAATTAGAAAGTTTTTCCAATGAAAGATAAAATGCATTGTTGCAGTGAGATTATTTTCGTCCTGAAAGCATCGACGGCATTAGAAAAATATACTTTTTAGTAGATAATTCGTTTGATAGTAACGGTTTGAAAGCAACGAGAACAGTAAAAGAAATGTTAAATATATTGCCAGCAGGGCTCATCGGGAGTTGAACCTTGGACCTCTCGCACCCGAAGCGAGAATCATACCCTAGACCAACGAGCCAAGAGAGTGCTGTGAAAAATTTACAGATCATAAATACTGATGTTCTTAAGTATTTTCGATCGTTACTCAAGGTAAAAATTCAATATACAACATTTCATGAGAGTTAACGAAAATTAAATAAATGGAGGAAAACAGCGTCAACTTTAAATTAATTCTATTTATTCTTCGGAGATACCTATAAACTACGAAATATCAAGGAAGTTACGCATAGTTCTACATTGGAGCAAAAGGTATTTTCATATGTCGATCAGCACGTGAGTCTGATTTGCCTAATCGTCACAAAGGTTAGCACTGGTGAAACACTTTAGGACTATTTCAAATAGCCTCTTTACCTTTGCGCAGCGGCAGTATCGTAATCAATGAGGAAAATCCGAAGTGCGATTATTGCTAGTTGAAAACTATTGCCAATATCCCGCCCTGACTATGCCATCGTGCGGTCTGTGGCAATTTCTCTAAGGTTGTAAGGAACTTCTTATGTTTATTAAGATGAGGGAAGGGAGAGAGTATTTTGATGAATGCTCGCAGCAGAAGCGAGAATCAGAAGCATACACCAACGAGCAATACCCAAGACGTCGCCGATTTGTTTTGACTTGAAGTTTTCAAAAAAATTTCTGGTGATTGAAGACGTTTCGATGCGTATCTGAAATTGGTGCCTGCGAGGCATCAATCGTTTGAACACGAAAGTCTACTCTCTTAAAAAGACTCCTGTTGGATGTGCATGTATAATTGGATGTATTTAAATGGGTCAGGTCGGGTATCGGTATCGGGTCAGGAATGTATTTCCAAATAAGGCGTGCAGCATTGGGTTCGTCCGGGATTTGAACCGGGACCTCTCGCACCCAAAGCGAGAATTCATACCCTAGACCAACGAGCCACGAGAGCCGTCGTGGCAAATCCGCAATTAGTTCGACCGCTTTGCACAGTGGCAGTATCGTAACCAATAATGGGAAATTCGTGGTGCGTTTTTTGCTAGTTAAAAAATATTACCAATACCCGCTCTGATTAAGCTATCGCTCGGTCTGTGGCAATCTCTGCTGGGTTCTAAAAAACTCATTATTTTCTTTTATGATGCGGGGGAGAGAGAGAAAGAAAAGGTGTTTTAATTTATGCTCCCATTTTCATATTTGTCGGCGAATAATGATAAAAAGCTAAAAATGAATGAATGAAAAATAGCTTTGTGGTCGCAAGGGTTCGTTCCAAAAGCATTAACATACTTAGTAGAAAATATTTAATCAGAAAATAAGTCGTTTTATAGTAACGGTTTGAAAGAATCGAAAATGGGATTTGCTTTAAAAGACAGGTTATGCATAATGCGAGAGAGGGCTCGTCTGGGAGTTTAACCCGGGACCGCTCGAACCCTGAGCGAGAATCATACCCCTAAACCAACGAGCCGCAAGCTATGTTTATGGTAAATCCACGATTAGTTCGAAAATGAAAAGTTTTTCCAATGAATGAAAAATAGCTTTGTGTTCGGGAGGTTAATTTCGTCCTAAAAGCATCAAAGTCTTTAGTAGAAAATATTAATTTAGTAAATAATTTGTTTGATACTAACAGTTTGAAAGCATCGAAAACGGTTTTTGCTCTAAAAGATAGGTTATGCATATTGCGAGAGAGGGGCTCGTCGGGAGTTGAACCCGGGACCTCTCGCACCCTAAGCGGGAATCACACCCCTAGACCAACGAGCTAAGGGAAATACTGTGAAAAATTTACAGATGATAAATAGTGATGTTCCTAAGTATTTTCGAACGTTACTCAAGGTAAATTATTCAATATACAACATTTCATGAGAGTTAACGAAAATTAAATAAATGAAGGAAAACAGCGTCAACTTTAAATTAATTCTATTTATTCTTCGGAGATACCTATAAACTACGAAATATCAAGGAATTTACGCATAGTTTTACATTGGAGCAAAAGGTATTTTCATATGTCGATCCGCACGTGAGTCTGATTTGCCTAATCGTCACAAACGTTAGCACTGGTGAAACACTTTAGGACTATTTCAAATAGCCTCTTTACCTTTGCGCAGCGACAGTATCGTAATCAATGAGGAAAATCCGAAGTGCGATTATTGCTAGTTGAAAACTATTGCCAATATCCCGCCCTGACTATGCCATCGTGCAGTCTGGGCAATTTCTCTAAGGTTGTAAGGAACTTATTATGTTTATCAAGATGAGAGAGGGAGAGAGTATTTTGATGAATGCTCGCAGCAGAAACGAGAATCAGAAGCATACACCAACGAGCAATACCCAAGACGTCGCCGATTTGTTTTGACTTGAAATTTTCAAAAAAATTTTCTGGTGATTGAAGACTTTTCGATGCGTATCTGAAATTGGTGTCTCCGAAGCATCAATCGTTTGAGCACGAAAGTCTACTCTCTTAAAAAGACTCCTGTTGGATGTGCATGTATAATTGGATGTTATAAATCGGGTCAGGTCGGGTATCGGTATCGGGTCAGGAACGTATTTCCAAATAAGGCGTGTGCAGATTGGGTTCGTCCGGGATTTGAACCGGGACCTCTCGCACCCAAAGCGAGAATCATAACCCTAGACCAACGAGCCACGAGAGCCGTCGTGGCAAATCCGCAATTAGTTCGACCGCTTTGCGCTGTGGCAGTATCGTAACCAATAATGGAAATTCGAGGTGCGTTTTTTGCTAGTCAAAAAATATTACCAATACCCGCTCTGATTAAGCTATCGCTCGGTCTGTGCAATCTCTGCTGGGTTCTAAAAAACTCATTATTTTTCTTTTATGATGCGGGAGAGAGAGAGGAAGAAAGGTGTTTTAATTTATGCTCCCATTTTCATATTTGTCGGCGAATAAATGATAAAAAGCTAAAAATGAATGAATGAAAAAATAGCTTTGTGGTCGCAAGGGTTCGTTCCAAAAGCATCAACATCCTTAGTAGAAAATATTTAATCAGAAAAATAATTCGTTTTATAGTAACGGTTGAAAGAATCGAAAATGGGATTTGCTTTAAAAGACAGGTTATGCATATTGCGAGAGAGGGCTCGTATGGGAGTATAACCCGGGACCGCTCGAACCCTGAGCGAGAATCATACCCCTAAACCAACGAGCCACAAGCTATGTATATGGTAAATCCACGATTAGTTCGAAAATGAAAAGTTTTTCCAATGAATGAAAAATAGCTTTGTGTTCGGGAGGTTAATTTCGTCCTAAAAGCATCAACGTCCTTAGTAGAAAATATTAATTAGTAAATAATTTGTTTGATACTAACAGTTTGAAAGCATCGAAAACGGTTTTTTGCTCTAAAAGACAGGTTATGCATATTGCGAGAGAGGGCGGGACTCTCGCCCCCTAAGCGAGAATCATACCCTAGACCAACGAGCTAAGGGTGTACCGTGAAAAATTTACAGATGATAAATAGTGATGTTCCTAAGTATTTTCGAACGTTACTCAAGGTAAAATATTCAATATACAACATTTCATGAGAGTTAACGATAATTAAATAAATGAAGGAAAACAGCGTCAACTTTAAATTAATTCTATTTATTCTTCGGAGATACCTATAAACTACGACATATCAAGGAATTTACGCATAGTTTTACATTGGAGCAAAAGGTATTTTCATATGTCGAATCGCACGTGAGTCTGATTTGCCTAATCGTCACAAACGTTAGCACTGGTGAAACACTTTAGGACTATTTCAAATAGCCTCTTTACCTTAGCGCAGCGACAGTATCGTAATCAATGAGGAAAATCCGAAGTGCGATTATTGCTAGTTGAAAAACTATTGCCAATATCCCGCCCTGACTATGCCATCGTGCGGTCTGTGGCAATTTCTCTAAGGTTGTAAGGAACTTATTATGTTTATTAAGATGAGAGAGCGAGAGAGTATTTGGATGAATGCTCGCAGCAGAAGCGAGAATCAGAAGCATACACCAACGAGCAATTACCCATGACATCGCCGATTGTTTTGACTTGAAATTTTCAAAAAAATTTCTGGTGATTGAAGACGTTTCGATGCGTTTCTGAGACTGGTGTCTCCGAAGCATCAATCGCTTGAACACGAAAGTCTACTCTTTAAAAACAATCCTGTTGGATGTGCATTTATAATTGGATGTTATAAATCGGGTCAGGTCGGGTATCGGTTATCGGGTCAGGAATTTATTTTCAAATAAGTCGTGCAGCATTGGGTTCGTCCGGGATTTGAACCCGGGACCTCTCGCACCCAAAGCGAGAATCATACCCCTAGACCAACGAGCCAAGAGGCGTCGTGGCAAATCCGCAATTAGTTCGACCGCTTTGCGCAGTGGCAGTATCGTAACCAATAATGGAAATTCGAGGTGCGTTTTTTGCTAGTCAAAAAATATTACCAATACCCGCTCTGATTAAGCTATCGCTCGGTCTGTGGCAATCTCTGCTGGGTTCTAAAAAACTCATTATTTTCTTTTATGATGCGGGAGAGAGAGAAAGAAAAGGTGTTTTAATTTATGCTCCCATTTTCATATTTGTCGGCGAATAATGATAAAATGCTAAAAATGAATGAATGAAAAATAGCTTTGTGGTCGCAAGGGTTCGTTCCAAAAGCATCAACATACTTTGTAGAAAATATTAATTTAGTAAATAATTTGTCCGATACTAACAGTTTGAAAGCATCGAAAACGGTTTTTGCTCTAAAAGACAGGTTATGCATATTGCGAGAGAGGGCTCGTCCGGGAGTTGAACCCGGGACCACTCGCACCCTAAGCGAGAATCATACCCCTAGACCAACGAGCTAAGGGAGTACTGTGAAAAATTTACAGATGATAAATACTGATGTTCCTAAGTATTTTCGAACGTTACTCAAGGTAAAATATTCAATATACAACATTTCATGAGAGTTAACGAAAATTAAATAAATGAAGGAAAACAGCGTCAACTTTAAATTAATTCTATTTATTCTTCGGAGATACCTATAAACTACGAAATATCAAGGAATTTACGCATAATTTTACATTGGAGCAAAAGGTATTTTATATTGTTGATCCGCACGTGAGTCTGATTTGCCTAATCGTCACAAACGTTAGCACTGGTGAAGACACTTTTAGGACCTATTTCAAATAGCCCTCTTTACCTTTGCCATGCAGCGACAGTAATTAAACGTAAAAATCCAAAGAGGGGAAAAATTCCCGAAGTGACGTTTATTTTGACATAGTTGAAATTTATTACTATACACCCAATAACCCGCCCCTCTCCTGACTATTTTGGCACATTATCGTTAGCGGGGTCCTTTGGCAATTTCTTCTTTAGGAGTTGTTAAGGGAATACCTTTTTTATGGTTTATTAAGTTCGAGGAAAAGAGGTGGAGGAGTATTTTGATGGGAAGATAGCAAGGGCAGATAGAAGAAGCGGAGGAAAACAAAAGGGCATACACACCACACACAGCCCCCAATAAACACCCATGGGGGACCGGGGACGTCCGCCGAATTTTGTTTTTTAGACTGTGAAAATTTTTCAATAATAATTTTATCTGGGGGTGATTGAAGGGACGTTTTTTCGATTTAGCGTGGATATCCTGAAAATTTGGTTGGGCCTTCCGAAAATGCATCAATTCGTTTTTGATATCCACTGAAAAGGTTCTACTTCTCTTTAAAATAAGGGACTTTCCTGTTGGGGCTTGTGCATGTAATATATTTGTGATGTTTATAAAAAATTTCAATCCCTTTTATTCGGGTCCCAGGAATGGGGGTATTTTTCCAATATAAAAGTCGGGTGCTGTTGATTTGGGTTTCGTTTTCCGGGGGGATTTGAAATTAATAACCGGGGACCTCATCGCTCACAGAGGAAAAAAATTTCATACCCCCCTAGGACTCATATCAGAAGAAACACACGAGAAAGCTTTTTATCGTTGGGGCCCAAAATTCTGGCAATTAGGTTTTTGCGACACCGCTTTGGGTCGACAGTGGGCAGTAATGCAGTTAATCCCAATAATGGTAATTCGAGGGTTGGTTTTTGGAGTTTTTTTGCAAGTCAAAAAAAATAATTACCAATACCGCCGCTGTCTGATTATAATCAGGCTTATCGGGCTCGGTCCTGTGGAAATCCCTCTGCAGGGTTCTTAAAAAAAACTCATTATTTTCTTTTACATGGATGCGAGAAGAGGAGAGAAAAGAAAAAAAGGTGTTTTAATTTTATGCTGTCCCATTTTCATATTTGTGTCCGACGAATAATGATAAAAAATGCTAAAAAGATGAATGAATGAAAACTAGCTTCTGTGGTTTTCGCAAGGGGGGTTCGTTCTAAAAGCAATTTCAACATAAAGTCCTTAGTAGAAAATATTTAATCAGAAAATTATAATTCGCGTTTTATAGTAACGGTTTTGAAAGCATCGAAAATGGGTTTTTGCTTTTTAAAAGACAGGGTTATCGCCGTATGGGAGTTTAAAACCCGGGACCCTCCCGAATACCCTAAGATGGCCGAGAATCATAGGGCCTAAAAACCAAACGAGGCCACAAGGGGGCTATTGTTACTGGGTAAATCCAAACTGAATTAGATCTTTCGAGAAATGGTGAAAAGTGTGTTTTTCCAATGAAAGTAATAGAGGGATTGTTTCGTAGGTGAGGGTTGTATTTCCGTCATGAAAGCAACCACACACGGCCTTAGTAAAATAAACCATTTATTTAGTAGATAATTCGTTTGAACAGGTAGTAACGGTTTGAATAAGGCATCCCAAGAACGGTTTCCTTCTTCTCTAAAAGGGGAAACATGTTTAAAGCAAATTGCGAGGTGAAAAAATGGCTTTGTCTGGGAGTTGAAATTTCCGGGCGACCTCAAGCACCTTAAGCCAAAAATTTTCATATTCTTTTCTTAGGGCACAAACAGATAGCCACAATGATTCTATTTTTGGGCAAATTTGCGGATTATGTTAGAATTTGATATAGTTTTATTTTCAAATGAATGAAAAACTATTAGCTCGACAGGTCGAAGAAAGTTAATTATTCGGTCCTAAAAAAAGCATCAACGTCTTCTCTTAGTTACGTGCGGAAAGTATTTATTTTTTAGTAGATGATTTGTTTTGATTACTAACAGTTGGAAAAGCATTCGAAAAAACGGATTTTGCTCTAAAAGACAGGTCATGCCATATTGCGAGAAGAGTTGCTCGTTTCCGGAAGTTTGTGCGCGACCGGGACCTAACGCACCCACATAAGCGAGAATCAATACCCCTAGACCAGGCGAGGCCGCCAGCAACCCCGGGACTTGGATTAGTTCGAATTTATGAAATTTTTTTTCATATGAACAGATAAATAATTAGCATTGTCGCAGTGAGATTATTTTCGTCCCTGGTAAGCGCATTTTCGGTGGACGTTCATCTCTGCAAAAATACTTTTATTTAGTAGATAATTCGTTTGATAGTAACGGTTTTGAAAAAAGCATCGGAGGACAGTAAAAGGTGTGGGGGGACATATGTTAAGGCATATTGACAGACAGCGGCTTCGTCCGGGAGTTGATAACCCGGGGACCCTCTCGCACCCGGAAGCGAGATATCCATACCCTTAGACCAAAAACGAGCCAAGGTGCAGTTTCAGGTACAGTGAGTAATTTACAAATTGGTAGAATACTGATGTTCCTAAGTATTTTTTTCGAAAGTTACTTCAAGGGTGTACTATTCTTCTCTAATATACATGTCATTTCATGAAGGTTAACGAAAATTTAATAAAATGAAGAAAAAAAACAGGTGCGTCAACTTTTAAATTAATTCTATTTTATTTCTTCGGAGATAGAACCTATAAAACTACGAAATGCCAAGGATTTTTTTTACGCATAGTTTTACATTCGGACGCATAAAGGTATTTTTCAATATGTTTCCCGATCCGCACAAGAGTCTGGATTTGCCTAAAATCGCCCAAAAAGGGGCTAGCACTGGTGAGGAACACTTTTAGGACTATTTCAAATAGCCCTCCTTTACTTTTTGTGCACAGTGGAAGTATCGTTTAAATTTCAATGGTGAAAAATCCGAAGTACGATTATTGGCTAGTTGATAAAAACTATTGCCAATTAACCCCGCCCGATGACTATGCCCATCGTCGCGGTACTGTGGCAAATTTCTGTAAGGTTGTAAAGGAACTTATTTATGTTTATTAAGTTTAAGAGATTTATGGGTGAGAGTATTTTGGATGAATTGCTCGCAGCAGAAAGCGGGAGCGAGAATCCAGACTAAGCATACACCCAACGAGCAATACCCCAAGACGTCGCCGATTTGATTTTGACTTGAAGTTTTGAACACATTTTTTCTCTGGTGATTGAAAACAAACGTTTCGATTATTCGTTATCTGAAATTGGTGGTGGCCTCGAAGCATCAATGATTTGAAAACGAAAGTCTACTCTCCTAAATAGGGGGGGGGGGGGGGGGGACTCTTGTTGGATGTTGACATGTATTAATTGGATGTTATATAAAAACCATTCCTTTTTTTATCGGGTCATTTAAGGGAAAATGTATTTTGCCAAAACGATGGGCTCTCAAGAACTGTTAGTATTCAAAATAAATTATCTACTAAAATAAATATTTTTCTACTAAGGACGGTTAGTTGGGATGTTGTTAAACTTTTATAGGGACGAACAAACATTAACCCTCCCGACCGACAAAGCTATTTTTTTCATTCAGATTGAAAAAAATTATTATCCCAAATTCTAATAACTTAATCGGCAGATTTGCCAAAAATATAGATGACTTGTGGCCTCGTTGGGCCCTTAGGAAATTAATGTATTTTTTGGCTTAGGGTAGCTAAGGAGGTACCTCGGTTTCCTCAACTCCCAGACATACCCCATTCTCGAAAATAATGCTTAACAATGGTTTCTTTTAGCGAGCACAGTAAACCGTTCTGGGCCTGCTTTTCTAACTCACGACTACTATTCACCCCACGAATTTATTCTAACTAAAAAATAAAATGTTTTTAACTAAGGCCGTTGGTGCATTGGGTGCATTTCATGACGGAAAATCAACCCACACCTTCGGACGACAATCCTCTATTTACTTTCGATTGGAAGAAACTTTTTCTTTTTTTCGAAAACCCAAAATCATTCGATGTACCCTGGAAAAAACAAATTCTTTTGCGGCCCTCGTTGGGTTTTGGGGGTATGGGTTCTCTAGGGCTTAGGGGTAACGAGGAGGTCCCGGGTTTTTTTTCAACCGCCCAGGGATCGAACTCCGTTCTCGCTATATGCCTTAAAAAACCTTGTTTGTTTAAAAAGCAAAATAACCATATTTCGATTTTGGGGCTTTCAAAACATCCGTTTTTACTCTATAAATATAAAAAACGTAATTATTTTTTTGATTTTAAAATATTTTTTTCCCACTATCGGGATGTTGAGGCGTTTAGATCGGATAAAACCCTTGGCGGTCCGATCAATAAGGCTATTTGTCATTTCATCAATCAGTTTTTTAAAGCTTTCTTTTATTTTTCACTTAATTCGGGGCCCGGACAAATTATTTGAAGATGGGGGGCGCGGGTCTTTTTCAGTTTTACAAAACACCCTTTGTCTTACTTACTCGCAGCTCGCTCGCTCTCTCGCATACCAGTAAAGAAGAATAATGAGGGTTTATATCCATTATCATAAGCGCGGAGTCTTTGGTAATATTTTTTTGACATAGCAAAAAAAAAAACCGCACCTCGAAGTTAACCATTATTGGTTTTTTACGATTTTTTATTACTGAGGGCCACTGCACGAATAGGGTGGGTTGTAAACTAATTGCGGGATTTTGCCCCAACGATGTTATTTTGCTCTTTCGTGCTCGTTGGTCTGAGGGGGATATGATTCCTCTGCTTTTGGGTTTGCGAGAGGGTCCCGGGGTTCAAGTCCAGGAACGGACGCTTTTTATGTGGCAAATTTATCATTTTCCTGGAAACCTATTTAGAGGAAAATTGATTTTTTTATTAAACACCTTTTCTCATAATTACATGCAACTTGCCAACCATGGGAGGGGTTCTATTTATGTGAGTTTGGGAACATTTCGTGTGTGTTCAAATGATTGATGGCTTCGGGAGGGGGGCCGCCGATTTCAGATTCGCATCGAATACACCGTTTTCTTTCCCACTTTCCAGACCATTAGTTTTTTGTTCAAATTTTTCTTCAAGTCAAAACCACAATAGCGGGGGTCGGGGGACGTTTTCCAAATGGGGTATTTGCTCGGTGTGTGTTTTTGCTTCTGATTTCCCTCCGCTTCTCTGCGGCGCGAGGCATTCATTTCAAAAATTACTTATTCTTCACCTCGCTTTCCTTTTTCCTTTTAACAGAAAACATAAATATTAAGTTCTTTACAATCCTTATCCAGGAAATTTGCCCAACTGGGGGGGGTGGGACCGCACGTCGGGATTGGGCATAGTCCAAGGGTCCGGTTTTTTTGGGGCAATTGTTTTTCAACTTGCATTAATTTCGGCACTTCGGGAATGTTTTCTCAATGGATTACGGTTTTTTTGCTGGCAGCTGCAGCATAGGGTAAAGAGAGGGCCCATTTGGATATAGTTTTCCTTAAAGTGTATTCTCCACCAGCGCCTTAACCTTTGTGGGCGATTAGGGGGGGCAAGTCAGACACCTCTCTTGCGGAATTTTTTCCGAAAATTTGGAATATTAATACATTGTTGCTGTCTAATGTTAATAATACTATGGGTAAATTCAATAATAATTTCGTATTTTATTAGGTTTTTTGTCTCCGAAGAAATATAATTAAAAAATTTAATTTTAAAATAGTTGACGCTGTTATCTTCTTTTTATTTAATTTTCGTTAAACTCTCAATGAAATGATTGTTTATTAATTAGTTTACCTTAAGTAACTTGCGAAAATTAAACTATAGGAACATCAGTTATTTATCAATCTGTTCAATTTTTTCGCAGCCGGCTGCGTGGCTCGTTGGTCTAGGGGTATGATTCTCGCTTCGGGTTGCGAGAGGTCCCGGGTTCAACTCCCGGGGGTGACGGGCCCTGTCTGGCAATATTCGTTACCACGCCCCTTTTACTGGTCTCGATGCTCTCCAAACCGTTTGCTGTCAAACGATTTTATCTAACTAATATAAATATTTTTACCATACACGACGTTCGATGCTTTTCAGGGGGGGACGAAAAATAATCTCACTGCGACAATCCCTTTTTTTATCTTTCATTGGAAAAACTTTCTAAATTCGAACTAATCACGTCGGGGCGCTTGCGGCTCGTTGGTCTAGGGGTTATGATTCTCGCATAGGATGCGAGAGATCCCAGGTTCAACTCCCGGACGAGACCCCTCATTTCGCAAATATGGCATAACCTGTTTACTTTTAGAACAAAAAAACCGTTTTTCGGAGTGGCTTTCAAAACTTGTTAGTAACCCAACAAATTATACTACTAAATTTAATATTTTTTCTACTAAGGACCTTGTTGATGATTTTAGGACGAATTCCAACCTCCGACCCACAAAGCTATTTTTCATTCATTGAAAAAAAAACTTTCCAAATTCTAACTAATAGCAGATTTTTGTCAAAAATCGAAAAAACTTGTGGCTCCTTGGTCTAGGGGATTATGATGATTTTTTGGCTATAGCTTTCGGGCTGCTAGAGGTCTCAGGCTCAACTCCCCAGACAAGCTCTTTCTCGCAATATTGCCTTACATGTCTATTCTCGCATAGGGTTGTGCGAGAGATCCCAGGTTCAACTCCGGACGAGAACCCCTCTTCGCAATATGCATAACCTGTCTTTTAGAAAAAAAACCGTTTTCGATGCTTTCATAACCGTTACTATTAAAAAACGAATTATTTTGTTTGATTAAATATTTTCTACTAAGGATGGTTGATGCTTTTAGAACGGAACCCTTGCGGGACCACAAACTAAAACTATTTTTCATTCATTCATTTTTATGGCTTTTTTTCATTAGTTCGCCGAGAAATATGAAAAAATGGGAGCATTACATTAAAACACATTTTTCCTTTCTCTCTCTCTCTTCCGCATCATAAAAAAAAATAAATTAGTTTCTTTAGAACCCAGCAGATATTGCCACAGAACCGAGCGATAGCTTATTCAGAGCCGGGGTTTTAGGTAATATTTTTTGGGACTAGCAAAAAATAACGCACCCTCGAATTTCCCTTATTGGTTACGATACTGCCACTGTGGCGCAAATAAGCGGTTCGAACTAATTTGCGGATTTGCCACAACAGCTCTCGTGGGGCTCGTTGGTCTAGGGGTATGATTCTCCTCGCTTTTGGGGGTGCGAGAGGTCCCGGGTTCAAATCCCGGACGAGCCCAATAACAACACTCTTTTATTTGGAAATACATTCCTGACCCGATAAGGATTGATTTTTAGCAACATCCAATTATACATGCACATCCAACAAGAGTCCTTTTTTAAGAGAGTGAACACTTTCGTGTTCAAAATGATTTGATGCTTCGCGGAGGCACCAATTTTCAGATAACGCATCGAAAACGTTGTTTTTTTCAAAATCGCGCAGAAAAGATTTTTTTGAAAACTTCAAGTAAAAAACAAATCGGCGACGTCATTGGTATTTTGGCTCGTTGCTGTTTGCTTTTGATTCTCGCTTCTGCTGCGAGAATTCCATCAAAAATACTCTCTCCCTCTCTCATCTTAATAGAAATATAATAAGTTCTTTAGAACCCAACAGAAATTGCCACAGACCTGGCGGATAGCTGTAGTCAGGGCGGGTATTGGTAATAGCTTTTAACTAAACTAGCAGTAAATCGCACCTCGGATTTACCTCTCATGGTTTTACGATACTGCCACTGCGTAAAGCTGAAGAGGCTATTCGAAAAATATAGTTCTCAAGTGTTTCCACCAGTGCTAACCTTTGTGGCGATTAGGCAAATCAGACTGTTGTGCGGATCGACATATGAAAATTTTTAACCTTTTGCTCCCAAAATGTAAAAAAAAACTATGGGCGTAAATTCCTTGATATTTCGTTGTTTATTAGGTATCTCCGAAGAATAAATTGGATTAATTTATAGTTTGACGCTGTTTTCCTGCATTTTATTTAATTTTCGTTAAACTATCATGAAATGTTGTATATTATAATAGTTTACCTTGAGTAACTTTCGAAAAATACCCAGGAAACATCAGTATTTTTCATCTGTCAAATTTTTCACAGCTCGCTACTATGCTCGTTGGGTGGGTCTTAGGGTATTCATTCCTCGTTTCGGGTGCGGGAGGTCCCCGGGTTTTTCAAATCCCCGGACGCGGACGAGCCCTCGAAGCTATTTTTCAATCATTGAAAAAAAACTTCCCAAATTCTAACTAATCGCAACAAATTTGCCAAAAATAATAGAAACTTGTGGCTCGTTGGCCTAAGAATGTGATTTTTGCTTAAGGTGCTTGATGTCTCGAACTCAAACTCCCAGACAAGGCCCTTTCACGCAATAGCTTAACATGTCTTTTAAAGAAGGGTGAAATACCGTTCTGGAATAAAGCTTTCAAAAAATACCGTTACTATCTTTCCAAAACGAATTATCTACTAAATAAATGTTTTTTTACTAAGGCCGTTGGTGCTTTCATGACGAAATCAACCTCACTACGACAATCTCTATTACTTCATTGGAAAAAAAAGAATAAACTTTTCATTTTCGAACTAATCGTGGATTTTTTTACCATTACATAGCTTGATGCTTCGTTGGGTTTAGGGGTATGATTCTCGCCTTAGGGTTCGAGAGGCCCCGGGTTAGGGACTCCCAGACGAGCCCCCCTCCCTTGCAATATGCGCTTAACCTGTCTTTTTAAAGGCAAAATCCCATTTTCGATTCTTTCAAAAAATCGTTACTATAAAAAGAATTATTTTTCTGATTAAAAATATTTTCTACTATAGGATGTTTGATGCTTTTTAGAACGAACCCCTTGCGACCACAATAGCTATTTTTCATTCAATTTCATTTTTAAGGTTTTTTATCATTATTTCGCCGACAAATATGAAAAATGGGAGCATAAATTAAAACACCATTTCTTTCTCTCTCTCTCTCGCATCATAAAAAAAATAATAAGTTTTTTAGAACCCAGCAGAGATTGCCACAGACCGGAGCGAATAGCTTGATCAGAGCGGGGTATTGGTAATATTTTTTTTGACTAGCAAAAACGCACCTCGAATTTCCATTATTGGTTACGATTACTGCCACTGCGCAAAGCGGGTCGAACTAATTTCGCGGATTTGCCACGATACCTCTCGTGGATCGTTGGTCTGGGGGGTATGATTCTCGCTTTGGGTGCGAGAGGTTCCCGGGTTCAGTCCCCAATACTGCACGCTTTATTTGGAAATACATTCCTGACCCGATAAGGATTTATTTTATAAACATCCAATTATACATGCACATCCAACAAGAGTCTTTTTTAATGAGAGTTAGACTTTCTTTGTTCAAACGATTGATGCTTCGGAGGGACACCAAATTCAGATTCACGCATCAAAACGTCTTCAATCACCAGAAAAATTTTTTGAAAACTTCAAGTCAAAACAAAATCGGCGACGTTTTGGGTATTGCTCGTTGGTGTAACGCTTCTGATTCTCGCTTCTGCTGCGAGCATTCATCAAATAATACTCTCTCCCTCTCTCATCTTTAATAAACATAATAAGTTACTACTTTACAAACCTTTCAGAAATTTGCCACAGGTGACCGCATGATGGCATAGTCAGGGCGGGGTTATTGGCAAATAGTTTTTCAACTAGCAAATAATCGTAACTTCGGATTTGAAGTCATTGATTACGATACTGCCACTGCGCAAAGGAAAAGAGGCTGTTTTGAAAATAGTCCTAAAGGGTTTGCACCAAGCGCTAAAACCCTTTGTGGCGATTAGACAAATCAGACTCTTGTGCGGATCGGGACATATGAAAAAATACCTTTTTTTCTCCAATGTAAAAACTATGTGTAAATTCCTTGATATTTCGTAGTTTTATAGGTATCCTCCGAAGAATAAATAGAATTAATTTAAAGTTGGGACGCTTGTTTTTCCCTTCATTTTATTTAATTTTCGTTAACTCTCATGAAATGTTTTTGTATATTAAATAGTTCCCCTTGAGTAACTTTCGAAAATTTGACTCAGGGGGAACAACAGAGGTATATTTTATCATCTGTCAATTTTTCACAGCTCTCTCTACTATGCTCGTTGGTCTCTAGGGTATCATTCTCGCTTCGGGGGTGCGAGAGGGTCCCGGGTTCAACTCCCGGACGAGCCCTCGAAGCTATTTTTCATTCATTGAAAAAAAACTTCCCAAATTCTAACTAATCGCAGATTTGCCAAAAATAGAACTGTGTGGCTCGTTGGTCTAGGGATATGATTTTTCTTAGGGTTGCTAGAGGTTCTCGGGCGCTCAACTCCCAGACAACTCCCTTTCTTGCAATAATGCTTTACATGTCTTTTAGAGCAGAAACCGTTTCTGGATGTTTTTTTTTACTAAGGCCGTTTGGTGCTTTCAGTGACGAAATGAAAACCTCACTAACGACAATCTCTATTACTTCATTGGAAAAACTTTTCATATTCGAACTAATCAGTCGATTTAGTAGAACATAGCCTGTGGCTCGTTGGTCTTAGGGGTATGATTCTCGCTTTAGGGTGCGAGAGGGTCCCGGGGTTTTCAACTCCCGGACGAGCCCCTTCTCGCAATATGCATAACGTGGTCTTTTAGAGCTAAAAAACCGTTTTCGATTGGCTTTCAAACTGTTAGTATCAAAAAATTATCTACTAAATAAATACTTTCTACTAAGGGGGACGATGATGCTTTTAGATTGAAATTTAACCTCCCGTCCACAAAGCTATTTTTTCATTCATTTAAAAAACTTCCCAAATTCTAACTAATCGCAGATTTGCCAAAATAGAACTTGTGGCTCGTTGGTCTAGAGATATGATTTTTTTTTAGGGTGCTAGAGGTCTCGGGCTCAAAACTCCCAGACAAGCCCCTTTCTTGCAATATGCTTTACATGTCTTTTAGAGCAGAAAAACCGTTCTGGATGCTTTCAAACCGTTACTATAAAAAACTCGAATTATTTTCTGGATTTAAATATTTTCTACTAAGGATGTTGATGCTTTTGGAAACGAAACCCTTGCTGGCGACCACCCAAAGCTATTTTTTTTTCATTTCATGCATTTTTTCCTAAGCTTTTTATCATTTATTCGCCGAAAAATATGTAAATGGGGGAAGCTAGATAAATTAATACACCCCTCACACCTTTTCTTTCTCTTTCTCTCTCGCATCATTAAAGAAAAAATAAATGAGTTTTTTAGATCCCAGCAAAGATTGCCCCACAGACCGAGAGCGGATAGGTATTGGTAAATTATTTTTTGGGACTAGCAAAAAACGCACCCTTCGAATTTCCATTATTGGTTACGATAATGGCCACTGCGCAAAGCGGTCGAACTAATTGCGGATTTGCCACGATAGCCCTCGTGGATCGTTGGTCTGGGGGTATGATTCTCGCTTTGGGTGCGAGAGGTCCCGGGTTCAGACTCCCGGACGAGCCCAATGCAGCACGCTAATTATTTGGAAATACATTCCTGACCCCGATAAGGATTGATTTTTATTAACATCCAATTTTACACATGCACATCCAACAAAAAGTCTTTCTAAGAGAATAGTCGTTTCGTGTTCAAACGATTGATTGCATCGGAGGCACCAATTTCAGATAGACATCGAAAACGTTTGTTTTCAATCAACCAGAAAAATTTTTGTAGAAAACTTCAAGTTTTTCAAAAAATCAAAATCGGCGATACGTCTTGGGTATTGCTCGTTGGTTTGTAAGGCTTAGTTTCTCGCTTCTGGCCGCGAGCATTCATTAAAAATACTCTCTCCCTCCTCTCCATTTTACAATTCTTAAACATTAATAAGTTCCTTACTCCTTACACAAGAAATTGCCACAGGAGACCGGCCACACGGGGGCATGGCATTAGTCAGGGCGGGGTTTTTTGGTAATTGAGTTTTCAAACTAGCAATAATCGCACTTTCAGATTTTCCTCATTGATCACGATACTGCCCACTGCGCGAAGGTAAAACAGAGGCTATTTGGAAATAGTCCTAAAATGTGTTTCACCAGTGTGCTAAACCTTTGTGTGGCGATTAAACAAATCCAGACTCCTGTGTGGCGGATCGACATATGAAAATCCCCTTTTGCTCCAATGTAAAAAAACTATTGCGTAAATTCCTTGAAACTACAGTATTTCGTAGTTTATTTAGGCATTCTTTGAAGAAATAAATAGAATTAATTTTGAAAGTTGGGACGCTGTTTTCCTCCATTGATTTAATTTTCCGTTAAAACTCTCATGAAATGAATGTTATATTAAATAGTTTTTACCTTGAGTAACTTTCGGGATAAATACTTAGGAAAACATCAGAGTTTTATAATCTGTCAATTCTAAGCAGTGAACACTGCCTGGCTCGTTGGTCTAGGGGGGGTATGATTTCTCGCTTTTCTCGCTTGGGGTGGGATTCTCTGCGTATTAGAAGGCTAGCAGTCCCCGGTTTCAAGAACTCCCGGACGAGCCCTCTCTCGCAATATGCATAACCTGTCTTTTAAAAGCAAAAAACCGTTGTTCGATGCTTTCAAACTGTTAGTTATCAAACAAATTATCTTCTAAATAATATTTTTCTACTAAGGACGTTTGATTGCTTTTCGTATTAGCGAAATTAACCTCCCGACCACAAAGCTATTTTTTAATTCGTTGAAAAAACTTTCCAAATTCTAACTCTATAATGGTGGATTTGCTAAAGCTTAGGGTGACTAGTCGTCACGGGTTCAAATCCCAGACGAGCCCTTTGTTTCACACAATTTCAACAAAAAATGATGAGGTAGTTTTTATCAACTTTGTTACTGTGCTTTCAAAGTTGACGCTGGTTTTCCTACATTTATTTAATTTTTCGTTAAACGACTCTTCAAAAATGATGTATTATTAATTAGTTTACCTTGAGAAACTTTCGAAAATACTTAGGAACATTCAGTATTTTATCATCTGTCATATATTTCGCGTTTTCAGCTGCTTGGCTCCTTGGTGTAGGGGTATGATTCTTGCTTTGAGTGCGAGAGGTTCCGGGTTAAATTCCCAGAACGAGCCCTGTTTTTTTACAAAGCAAAAAACCATTATCGATTCTTTCAAACCGTTGCTATAAAAGGAATTTATTTTCTGATTAAATTTTTTTTCTACAAGTTATGTTGACGCTTTTGGAATGAACCCTTGTGACCACAAAGCTATTTTTTTCATTTTTTTTGCATTTTAAATCTTTTTTATCATTATTCGCCGACAAATATGAAAATGGAAGCATAAATTTAAAACACCCCTTTTTTCTTTCTTTCTCTCACGCATCATAAAAGAAAATAATGAGTTCTTCATAACCCAGCAAGAGATTGTCACAGGTCGAGCGATAGCTTAATCAGGGCGGGGGGGGCATTGGTAATATTTTTTGACTAGCAAAAGAAACCGAACCTCGAATTTCCCTTATTTGATTACGATACTGCCACTCTGCGCAAAAGTGGTCGAACTAATTGCGGATTTTCTCACGAATAGCTCTCGTCGTGGCTTGTTGGGTCTAGGGTTATGGATTCTCGCTTTTTGGGTGCGAGTGTGGTCAAGGGTTCAAATCCCGGACGACCCCAAATTACGACATGCTTTCATTTGAAAAATAACATTCCTGACCCCGAGAAAAGAATGATTTTAATAAACATCCAATTATACCATATTGCACATCCAACAAGAGTCTGTTAATGAGGGTTTTACTTTCGTGTTCAAAATGATTGATGCTTTCGGAGGCACCAATTTCAGATAGGCAATCGAAAAATTTGTTTTTTTCAATTCGCCAGGAAAGATTTTTGAAAACTTCAAGTAAAAACAAATCGGCGACGTCATGGGTATTGCTTGTTGGTGTTTGCATTTGATTCTCGCTTCTGCTGCGAGACATTCATCAAAAAACTCTCTACTCTCTCCCTCTCTCAATCTTAATAGATAATAATGACTCTTTAGAACCCAACAGAAATTGCCACAAACCCGCACGATGGCATAGTCAGGGGCGGGTTTTGGTAATAGTTTTTATTCAACTAGCAATAATCGCACTTCGGATTTTCCTCATTGATCACGATACTGCCACTGCGCAAAGGTAAAGAGGCTATTTGAAATAGTCCTAAAAGTGTTTCCACCAGTGCTAACCTTTGTGTCGATTTTAAACAAATCATACATCCTGTGCGGGATCGACATATGAAAATATACCTTTTTGCTCCAATGTAAAACTATGCGTAATTAAATTCCTTGATATTTTCGTAGTTTATAGGCATCTTTTGAAGAATAAAATAGAATTAAACCCTCATTTAAAAAGTTGACGCTGTTTTTAGTTCCTCCATTGATTTTATTTTCGTTAACTCTCAATGAAATGATGTATATTAAATAGTTTTACCCTAGAGTAAACTTTCGAAAATACTTAGGAACATCAGAGTTTTATAATCTGTCAATTCTAAGCAGTGAACTGCCTGGCTCGTTGGTCTAGGGGTAAAGATTCTCGCTTTGAGGGTGCTAGAGGTCCCGGGTTTCAACTCCCGGACGAGCCCTCTCTCGCAATATGCATAACCTGTCTTTTAGAGCAAAAAAGCCGGTTTCGATGCTTTCAAACTGTTAGTTATCAAACAAATTACGTATCAAACCAAAAATTATCTTTCTAATAAATATTTTCTACTAAGGGACGTTTGATGCTTTTTTCTTCGTACGAAATTAATCTCCCGACCACAAAAGCTATTTTTTTTAATTCGTTTGAAAAAAACTTTCCAAATTCTAACTAATGGTGGTTTGCTAAAGCTTTAGGGTGCTAGTGGTCCCGGTTCAAATCCCAGACGAGCCCTTTGTTTCACAAAATTCAACAAAATGATGAGGTTAGTTTTTATCAACCTTTGTTACTGTGCTTTCAAAGTTGACCGCGCTGTTTTCCTACATTTATTTTATTTTTCGTTAACTCTTCAAAAATGATGTATATTAATTAGTTTACCTTGAGAAACTTTCGAAAATACTTAGGAACAATCAGTATTTTATCATCTGTCAATTTTTCACATTCAGCTGCTTGGCTCGTTGGTTCTAGGGGTATGATTCTCGCTTAGGGTGCGAGAGGTCCCGGGTCCAAATCCCGGACGAGCCCAATACGACATGCTTTTCATTTGAAAAATACATTCCTGACCCGATAAGAGAATACATGCACATCCAACAAGAGTCTGTTTAAGAGAGTAGACTTTCCTGTTCAAATGATTGATTGATGCATTCGGAGGCACACCATTTTTCAGATACGTATCGAAACATTGTTTTCAATCGCCAGAAAGATTTTTTTTTGATGAAAACTTCAAGTCAAAACATATAATCGGCGACGTCATGGGTATTGTCTCGTTGGTGTATGCTTCTGATTCTCGCTTCTGCTGCGAGCATTCATCAAAATTTCTACTCTCTCCCTCTCTCATCTTATTAAACATAATAAGTTGATAACAACCTTACAGAAATTTGCCACAGACCCGCACGATAGCATAGTCAGTCAAAGTCTTTTTAAAGCGAGTAGACTTTCGTGTTCAAATGATTGATGCTTCGGAGGCAGCCACCATTTTCAGATACGCATCGAACCATCGAAATGTAGTTTTCAATCACCAGAAAAATTTTTGAAAAACTTCATGTCAAAACAAATCGGGGGCGTCGTTTTGGGGTATTGCTCGTTGGTTGTACGCCTTCTGATTCTCGCTTCTGCTGCGAGCATTCATCAAAAAACTCTCTCCCTCTCTCAATCTTAATAAACATAATATGTTACTTACATACCTTTCAGAAATTGCCACAGGAACCGCATGATGGGCATAGTCAGGGCGGGGGGGGGTATTGGCAATAGTTTTCAACTAGCAATAATCGCACTTCGGATTTTACTCATTTGATTACGATACTGGTCGTTTGCGCAAAGGTTAAAGAGGCTATTTGAAAAGTCCTAAAGGGTTTCACCAGTGCTAACCTTTGTGGCGATTAGGCAAAATAAGACTCTTGGTGCGGATCGACATATGAAAATACCTTTTTCTCCAATGTAAAAACTATGTTAAATTCCTTGATATTCGTAATTTTATAGGTATCTCCCAAGAATAAATAGAATTTATTTAAAGTTGACACTGTTTTCCTTTCATTTATTTAATTTTTTCGTTTTAACATCTCATGAAATGTTTAGTATATTAAATAGTTCAACCTTGAGTAACTTTCAATAATACTCAGGGAACATCAGGTATTTATCAGCTGTCAATTTTTCACAGCTCGCTACTATGCTCATTGGTCTAGGGTATCACTCTCGGCTTCGGGGGAGCGAGAGGTCCCGGGTTCAACTTCCCGGCCGAGCCCTCGAAGGTATTTTTCATTCATTGAAAAAAACTTCCCAAATTCTAACTAATCGCAAATTTTGCCAAAATAGAACTTGTGGCTCGTTGGCCTAAGAATATGATTTTTTGCTTAAGGTGCTTGATGTCTCGGACTCAACTCCCAGGACAGGCCCTTTCACGCAATATGCTTAACAATGGTCTTTTAAAGAAGAAACCGTTCTGGATGGCTTTCAAACCTTACTATCAAACGAAATTATCTACTAAATAAATGTTTTTTACTAAGGCCGTTGGTGCTTTCCATGACGAAAATCAAACCTCACGACTACGACAAATCTCTATTACCTTTCATAGGTAAAACTTTTCATTTTGAAAAAAGACGAACTAATTTCGTGGATTTACCAACTGCATAGCTTGTGGCTCGTTGGTTTAGGGGTATGATTCTTCGCTTAGGGTTCGAGAGGTCCCGGGGGTTTAGACTCCTAGACGAGCCCTCCTCCTTTGGCCAATATTGCATAACCTGTCTGTTTTTAAAGCAAATCCCCATTTTCGATTCTTTCAAATCGTTACTATAATAACGAGAATTATTTTTCTGATTTAAATATTTTCTACTAAGGATGTTGATGCTTTTAGAACGAACCCTTGCGACCACAAAGCTATTTTTTCATTCATTCATTCATTTTTAAGCTTTTTATCATTATTCGCCGACAAATATGAAAAAATCGGAGCATAAATTAAAACAAAACTTTCCTCTCTCTCTCTCTCTTCATCATAAAATGAAAATAATTAATTTTTTAAGGAACCCAGGGCAGAAGATTGCCCACAGGACCGAGAGCGATAGCTTAATCAGAAGCGGGAGCGGGTATTGGTAATATTTTTTGTCTAGCAAAAAAACGCACCTCGAATTTTCCATTATTGGTTTTACGATTACTGCCACTGCGCAAAGCGGTCGAACTAATTTCGGATTTGCCACGATACCTCTCGTGGGATCGTTGGTCTGGGGGTATTGATTCTCGCTTTGGGTGCGAGAGGTCCCGGGGTTCAAATCCCGGACGAGCCCAATACAAACATGCTTTATTTGGAAATACATTCCCTGACCCCGATAAGGATTGATTTTATAACATCCAATTATACATGCACATCCAACAAGAGTCTTTTTTAAGAGAGTTAGGGGACTTTCGTGTACAAACGATTGATACTTCGGAGGCACCAATTTCAGATTACGCATCAAAACGGTCTTCAATCACCAGAAAATTTTTTTGAAAACTTCAAGTCAAAACAAATCGGCGACGTTTTTTGGGTATTGCTCGTTGGTGTATGCTTCTGATTCTCGCTTCTGCTGCGCGAGCATTTCATGAAAAATACTCTCTCACTCTCTCATCTTAATAAAAAATACATAATAAGTTACTTACAACCTTTCAGAAAAATTGCCACAGGGACCGCACGATGGCATAGTCAGGGCGGCGATATTGGTGGTAATAGTTTTTTTCAACTAGCAATAATTATTATTCGGATTTCCTCATTGATTACAATACTGCTACTGCCGCAAGGGTAAAGAAGGCTATTTGAAATAGTCCCTAATGTGTTTCACACCAGTGCTAACCTTTGTGGCGATTAGGCAAATCAGACTCTTGTGCGGATCGACATAAGAAAAAATACCTTTTTCTCCAATGTTAAAACTATGTGTAAATTCCTTGATATTTTGTAGTTTATAGGTATCTACGAAGAATAAATAGAAATTAATTTAAAGTTGACGCTGTTTTTCCTTCATTTATTTAAATTTTCGTTAACTCTCATGAAATGTTGTATATTAAATAGTTCCCCTTGAGTAACTTTCGAAAATACTCAGGAAATTTCATTCAGTATTTATCATCTGTCAATTTTTCACAGAAGCTCGCTTACTGTGCTCGTTGGTCTAGGGGTAGCATTTCTCGCTTCGAGTGCGAGAGGGTCCCGGGTTCAACTCCCGGGACGAGCCCTCGAAGCTATTCTTCCCAAATTCTTCCCGGACGAGCCCTCGAAGCTAAAACTTCCCAAATTCTGACTAATCGCAGATTTGCAAAAATAGAACTTGTGGCTCGGTTGGTCTATGGATATGATTTTTTCTTAGGGTGCTAGAGGTCCTCGGGCTCAACTCCCAGACAAGCCCTTTCTTGCAATATGCTTTACATGTCTTTTAGAGCAAAAACCCATCCAAAACCGTTCTGGATGCTTTCAAACCGTTTACTATAAAACGAAATCATTATCTACTAAATAAATGTTTTTACTAAGGCCGTTGGTGCTTTTCATGACGAAATGAACCTCACTACGACAATCTCTATGACTTCATTGGAAAAACTTTTCAGTGGAATTCGAACTAATCATCGATTTAGTAAAACATAGCCTGTGGCTCGTTGGTCTAGGGGTATGATTCTCGCTTAGGGTACGAGAGGTGCCGGGTTCAGCTCTCGGACGAAGCCCTCTCTCGCAATATGCAAGACGTGTCTTTTAGAGCAAAAACCGTTTTTCGATGCTTTTCAAACTGTTAGTATCAAACAAATTATCTACTAAATAAAATACTTTCTACGAAGGGACGTTGAAGCTTTTAGGACGAAATTTAACCTTCCGTCCACAAAGCTATTTTTCATTTCATTGAAAATAACTTCCCAAATTCTAACTAATCGCAGATTTGCCAAAATTAGAACTTGTGGCTCGTTGGTCTAGGGATAATGATTTGAAGGTCTTAACTAATTATTTTTCTTTTATGATTCGAGCGAAAGAGAAAGAGAAAAGGTGTTTTAATTTATGCTCCCATTTTCATATTTGTCGGCGAATAATGATAAAAAGCTAAAAATGAATGAATGAAAAATGGCTTTGTGGTCGCAAGGGTTCGTTCCAAAAGCATCAACATACTTAGTAGAAAATATTTAATCAGAAAATAATTCGTTTTATAGATAACGGTTTGAAAGAATCGAAAATTGGGATTTGCTTTAAAAGACAGGTTATGCATATTGCGAGAGAGGCCTCGTCTGGGAGATTTAACCCGGGGCCTCTCGAACCCCTAAGAGAGAATCATACCCCTAAAACCAACGAGCCACAATGCTATGTTAGTTGGTAAATTCCACGATTGGTTTCGAAAATGAAAAGTTTTTCCAATGAAGTAATAGAGATTTGTCGTTCGTAGTGAGGTTGATTTCGTCATGAAAGCACCAAACCGGCCTTAGTAAAAACATTTATTTAGTAGATAATTCGTTTGATAGTAAAACGGTTTGAAAGCATCCAGAAAAACGGTTTTCTTCTCTAAAAGACATGTTAGGCATATTGCGAGAAAGGCTTGTCTGTGAGTTGAGTCCGAGACCTCAAGCACCTTAAGCAAAAAATCATATTCTTAGGACCAACGAGCCACAAGTTCAATTTTGGCAAATTTTGCGATTAGTTAGAATTTTGGAAAGTTTTTTTCAATGAATGAAAAAATAGCTTTGTGGTCGGAGGTTAAGTTTCGTCCTAAAAGCATCAACGTCCTTAGTAGAAATTATTTATATTTAGTAGATAATTTTTTAATACTTACCAAACGTTTGAAAGCATCGAAAAACGGTTTTTGCTCTAAAAGACACGTCGTGCATATATGTGCGAGAGAGAGGGCTCGTCCGGGAGTTGAACCCGGACCCTCTCGCACCCTAAGCGAGAATCATACCCCTAGACCAAACGAGCCAACCCAGCTGACCGAGAAAAATTGACAGATGATAAATACTGATGTTCCTAAGTATTTTCGAAAGTTACTCAAGGTAAAATATTCAATTCATACAACATTTCATGAGAGTTAACGAAAATTAAATTAATGAAGGAAAACAGCGTCAACATTAAATTAATTTTATTTATTCTTCGGAGATACCTATAAACTCACGAAATATCAAGGAACTTACGCATAGTTTTCACATTGGAGCAAAAGGTATTTTTCATTTGTCGATCCGCACAAGAGTCTGATTTGCCTAATCGCCACAAAGGTTAGCACTGGTTAAAACACATTAGGACTATTTCAAAATAGCCTCTTTACCCTTGCGCGCAATAGCAGTATCGTAATCAATGAGGAAAAAATCCGAAGTTACGATTATTGCTAGTTGAAAACTATTACCAATATCCCGCCCTGACTATGCCATCGTGCGGTCTGTGGCAATTTCAGTAAGGTTGTGTAAGTAACTTATTAATGTTTATTAAGATAAGAGAAGGCAAGAGTATTTTGATGAATGCTCGCAGCAGAAGCGAGAATCATAACCATACACCAACGAGCAATACCCAAGACGTCGCCCAGATTCGTTTTGACTTGAAAATTTGAAAAAAGATTGCCAATACCCCGCCCTGTCTTATGCCATCGTGCGGTCTGTGGCAATTTTCTGTAAAGTTGTAAGTAACTTTATTATGTTTATTAAGGGGAGAGAGGGAGAGAGTATTTTGATGAATTGCTCGCAGGCAGATGGGTGAAATCATATGCATACACCAACGAGCAATACCCGCAAGAACGTCGCCGGATTTTGTTTGGACTTGAAAGTTTTGAAAAATTTTTCTGGTGATTGAAAACAACGTTTCGATCCGTATCTGAAATTGGTGCCTCCGAAGCATCAATGATTGAACACGAAAAGTCTACTCTCTTAAATAGACTCTTGTTTGGATGTGCATGTATTAATATGGGATGTTTATAAAACAATTCCTTATCGGGGTCAGGAATGTATTTCCAAATGAAGCATGTTTGGGCTCGTCCAGGGATTTGAATGCGGGACCTTTCGCACCCAAAGCGAGAATCATACCCCTAGACCAACGAGCCAACATGATTGACCGAGAAAAATTGACAGATGATTCATACTGATGTTCCCTAAGTATTTTTCGAACGTTACTCAAGGTTAATATATTCAATACACAACAATTTCATGAGAGTTAACGAAAATTAAATAAATGAAGGAAAAATAAAACAGCGTCAACTTTTAAATTAATTCTATTTATTCTTCGGACATACCTATTAACTACGAAATATCAAGGAATTTTACGCATAGTTTTAACATTGTTTAGCAAAAGGTATTTTCATATGTCGATCCGCACGAGAGTCTGCTTTGCCTTATCGTCACAAATGGTTAGCACTGGTGAAAACACTGTAGGGCTATTTCAAATAGCCTCTTTACCTTTGCCGCAGCGATCAGTAAGACGTAATCAATGAGGAAAATCCGAAGTGCGATTATTGCTAGTTGAAAACTATTGCCAAAATATTCCCGCCCTGACTATACCATCGTGCGGTCTGTGGCAATTTCTCTAATAGGGGTTGTGTTGTAAGAAAAAAAAAAAAAAATCTTATTTTTGTTTATTAAGGTAAGAGAGGGAGAGAGGTATTTTGATGAATGCTCGCAGCAGAAGCGAGAATCATAACCATATAACACCAACGAGCAACACCCATGACGTCGCCGATGTCGTTTTGACTTGAAGTTTTCAAAAAAAATTTTTTTTTTCTGGTGATTGAAGACGGTTTTGATGCGTATCTGAAATTGGTGCCTCCGAAGCATCAAATCGCTTGAACACGAAAGTCTACTCTCTTAAAAAGAACTCCTGTTGGATTGCATGTATTTAATTGGATGTTATAAAATCAATCCTTATCGGGTCATGAATGTATTTCCAAAATAAAGCATGTTGTATTGGGGCTCGTCCGGGATTTGAACACGGGGACCTCTCGCACCCAAAGCGAGAATCATACCCTAGACCAACGAGCCACAAAGAGCTATTGTGGCAAATCCGCAATTAGTTCAAACCACTTTGCGCAGTGGCAGTATCGAAATCCAATAAGGGAAATTCGAGGTGCGTTTTTTTTGCTAGTCAAAAAATATTACCAATACCCCGCTCTGATTAAACTATCGCTCGGTCTGTGGCAATCTCTGGTGGGTTTCTAAGGAACTAATTATTTTCTTTTATGATGCGAGAGAGAGAGAAGGAAAAAGGTGTTTTAATGTATGCTTCCCATTTTTATATTTGTCGTCGAATAATTATAAAAAAAAGCTTAAAAATGAATGAATGAAAAATAAACTTTGTGGGGCGCAAGGGTTCGTTTCCAAAAGCATCAACATCCTTAGTAGAAAATATTCAATAAAAAAAAAAAAATCGTTTTATAGTAACGGTTTGAAAGCATCGAAAAATGGTTTTTGCATTAAAAGACAGGTTATGCATATTGCGAGAGAGGGTTCGTCTGGGAGTTGAGCCCGGGTACCTCTCGCACCCTAAGCGAGCCAACGAGCCACAGGCTATGTTTTGGTAAATTCGTATATGATTAGTTCGAATATGAAAAGTTTTTTCCCAATGAAGTAATGGAGAGATGTCGTAGTGAGGTTTCATTTTCGCCATGAAAGCACCCAACGGCCCTTAGTAAAAACATTTATTTAGTAGATAATGGGTTTGATAGTAACGTTTCGAGAGCATCGAGAACGGTTTTCTGGCTCTAAAAGACATGTAAAGCAATATTGCAAGAAAGAGCTTGTCTGGGAGTTGAGCCCGAGACCCTCTAGCACCCTAAGCAAAATCGTATCCCTCGACCAACGAGCCACAAGTTCTATTTTGGCAAATCTGCGATTAGTTTAGAGAATTTGGGAAGATTTTTTTCAATGAATGAAAAAATAGCTTTGTGGTCGGGAGGTTTATTTTTCGTCCCTAAAAGCATCATCGTCCGTAGTAGAAAATATTCATTTAGAAGATAATTTGTTTGATACTAACAGTTTGAAATATCGAAAACGGTTTTTGCTCTAAAAAGACATGTTATGCATATTGCGAGAGAGGGCTCGTCCGGAGTGAACACGGGACGTCTCGCACCCCAAGCGAGAATCATACCCCTAGACCAACGGAGCCGCAAGCGCAGGCGGTTTTAATTCGAATTGATAAAGTTTTTCCAATGAAAGATAAAAAAGCATTGTCGCAGTGAGATTATTTTCGTCCGAGAGAGCATCGACGTCATTAGTAAAAAATACTTATTTAGTAGATAATTCGTTTGATAGTAACGGTTTGAAAGCTTCGAAAACAATAAAAGACATGTGAAGCATATTGCCAGACAGGGCTCGCCCGGGAGTTGAACCCGGGGACCTCTCGCACACCCGAAGCGAGAATGATATAACCCTAGACCAACGAGCAGAGCAGCGGGCTTCGAAAATATTGACAGATGATAAATACTGATGTTCCTGAGTATTTTCGAAAGTTACTCAATGTAAAACTATTTAAAATACAAACATTTTCATGAGAGCTAACGAAAATTAAGTAAATGAAGAAAAACAGCGTCAACTTTAAATTAATTCTATTTTATTCTTCGAGATCCCTATAAACTGCGAAATAACAAGGAATTTACTCATAGTTTTACATTGGAGTAAAAGGTATTTTCATATGTCGATCCGCACAAGAGTCTGATTTGCCTAATTCGCCACAAAGGTTAGCACTGGTGAAACACTTTTAGGACTATTTCAAATAGCATTCTAATACCTTTGCGTAGTGGCAGGATCGTAATCAATAAGGAAAATCCCGAAGTGCGATTATTGCTGGTTAGAAACTATTGCCAATTGTCCGCCCTGACTATGCCATCGTACGGTCTGTGGCAATTTCTGTAAGGTTGTAAGGAACTTATTATGTTTATATTAAGATAGACAGGGTAGAGAGTATTTTGATGAATGCACGCGGCAGAAGCGAGAAATCATAAGCAAACACCCAACGAGGCAATACCTAAGACGTAGCCGATTTGTTTTTGACTTGAAGTTTATAAAAATTTTTCTGGTGATTGAAAACAAACGTTTCGATTTTAGTTATCTTAAATTGGTGCCTCCAAAGCATTCACGATTTGAACACGAAAGTCTACTCTCTTTAAAAAGACTCTTGTTGGATGGGAGCATGTTATAATTGGATGTTATAAAATCAATCTATATCGGGTCAGGAATGTAATTTCCAAATAAAGGTTGAGGTATTGGGCTCGTCCGGGATTTGAACCCGGGACCTCTCGCACCCAGAGCGAGAATCATACCCCTAGACCAACGATGCCACGAGAGCTAGCGTGGCTAACCCGCAATTAGTTCGACTGCTTTGCGCAGTGGCAGTATCGTAACCAATAAGGGAAATTCGAGGTGCGTTTTTCACTAGTCAAAAAATATTACCAATAACCCTGCTCTGATTAAGCTATCGCTCGGTCTGAAGCAATCTCTGCTGGGTTCTAAAGAACTCAGTTATTTTCTTTTATTTATGCGAGAGAGAGAGAGAGGAAAAAGGTGTTTTAATTTATGCTCCCCATTTTTCATATTTGTCGGCGAATAATGATCAAAAAAGTCTTTAAAATGAATGAATGAAAAATAGCTATGTGTTCGCAATGGTTCGTTCCAAAAGCATCAACATCCTTAGTAGAAAGATATTTAATCAGAAAATAATTCGTTTTATAGTAACGTTTTTGGAAAGCATCGAAAAATGGTTTTTGCTTTAAAGGACGGGTTATGCTTATTGCGAGAAAGGGGGCTCGTCCGGAAGTTGAAAACCGGGTACCTCTCGCACCCTAAGCGAGAATCATAACCCCTAGACCAGCGAGCCGCAAGCACCGTCTTGATTAGTTCGAATTTGGAAATTTTTTCATACGAAAGATATAAAAAAAGCGTTGTCACAGTGAGATTATTTTCGTCCTGAAAGCATTGACGTCATCAGTAAAAATACCTATTTAGTAGATAATTCGTTTGATAGTAACGGTTTTGAAAAGCATCGAGAACAGTAAAAAGACATGTTAATAGCATAGTTGCCAGACAGGGCTCGTGCGGGAGTTGAACCCGGGCCCTCTCGCATCCGAAGCGAGAAATCATACCCCTAGTACTAACGAGCCAAGGGAGCACAGTGAGATAATTTACAGATGATAAAATAGACTGATGTTCCTAAAGTATTTTCGAAAGGTTACTCAAAGGTAAACTATTTCTATATATAACATCATTCCATGAGAGTTAACGAAAAGTAAATAAATGAAGAAAAACAGCGTCAACTTTAAATTAATTCTATGTATTCTTCAGAGATACCTATAAACTACGAAATATCAAGGATTTTTTACGCATAGTTTTTGACATTGGAAGCAAAAGGTATTTTTCAAATGTCGATCTGCACAAGATTCTGATTTGCCTAATCGCCACAAATGTTAGCACTGGTAAAAACACTTTAGGAACTATTTCAAATGGGCTCTTTACCTTTGCGCAGTGGCCAGTATCGTAAATCAATGAGGAAAAATCCGAAGTAACGATTATTGCTAGTTGAAAAACTATTGCCATACCCCGCCCTGACAATGCCATCGTTGCTGTCCTGTGGCAAATTTCTGTAAGGTTGTAAGGAACTTATTATGATTATTAAGATAAGAGAGGGAGAGGAGAAGCGTATTTTGATGGGGAATGCTCGCAGAAGAAACGAAATCAGAAGCACACACCAACGAGCAACACCCAAAACGTCTCGCCGATTTGTTTTGACTTGAAGTTATGAAAAATTTTTTCTGGTGATTGAAAATAAACGTTTTCGATGCGTATCTGAAATTGGTTTCCTCCGAAGCATCAATGGATTTGAAAACGAAAGTCTACTCTACCTAAATTAGGACTCTTGTGGATGCGCATGTATAATTGAATGTTTTAAAAAAACCATTCCTTATCGGGTCAGGATGTATTTCCAAATTAAAGCGTTTTGTATTGGGGGCTCGTCCGGGATTTGAACCCGGGGCCTCTTCGCACCCTAAAGCGAGGGAAATCATACCCCTAGAACAGCGAGCCCGCAAGCAACCGACTTGATTAGTTCGAATTTGGAAATTTTTTTCATATGAAAAGATAAAAGAAGGCATTGTCGCAGTGAGATTATTTTCGTCCTGATAAAAGCATCGACGTCATCAGTAAAAAATACTTATTTAGTAGATTAATTCGTTTGATAGTAACAGTTTGAAAGCATCGAGAACAGTAAAAGACATGTTAAGCATATTACCAGACAGGGCTCGTGCGGGAGTTGAACCCGGGACCTCTCGCACCCGAAGCGAGAATCATACCCCTCAGTCCAACTCGAGCCAAGGGAGCTCAGTTAGAAATTTACAGATGATTAAATACTGATGTTCCTAAGTATTTTCGAAAGTTACTCAAGGTAAACTATTTAATATACATTTCATTCCATGAGATGTTAAAACGAAATGAAATAAATGGAGGAAAAATCAGCGTAAACTTTATATCAATTTTATTCATTTATCGGAGATACCTATAAACTACGAATATATCAAGGAAATTTACGCATAGTTTTACATTTAAGAGCAAAGGGATTTTCATATGTCGATCCGCACAAGAGTCTGATTTGCCAAATCGCCACAAAGGTTAGCACTGGTGAAACACTTTAGGGACTATTTCAAATAGCCTCTTTACCTTTGCGCAAGTGCAGTATCGTTGTCAATGAGGAAAAATCCGAAATGCGATTTATTTGCTAATTGAAAACTATTGCCACAATGGGAATAACCCGCCCTGACTGTGCCATCGTGCGGTCTGTGGCAATTTCTGTTGGGGTTGTAAGTAACTTTATTATGTTTAGTTAAGATGAGAGAGGGAGAGAGTATTTCGATGAATGCTCGCAGCTGGAAGCGAGAATCATAAAAGCATACACCACGAGCAATACCCAAGACGTCGCCCCGATTTTGTTTTTGACTTGAAGAATTCAAATTAATCCAGTCTGGTGATTGAAAACAACGTTTCGATGCGTTATCTGAAAATTTTGTGCCTCCGAAGCATCAATCATTTGAACACGAAAGTCTACTCTCTTAAATAGACTCTTGTTGGATGTGCATGTATAATTGGATGTTATTAAAATCATTCCTTATCGGTTCAGGAATTGTATTAGCAAATAAACAGGTGTTGTATTGGGCTCGTCGGGGATTTGAACCCGGGACCTTTCGCACCCAAAAGCAAGAATCATACCCCTAGATCAACGAGCCAAAAGAGGCTAAACCGTGGGCAAATCCCCGATTAGTTCGGCAACTTTGGGCGCGCAGTGGCAGCATCGTAACCAATGAGGTAAAATCCGAGGTGCGTTTTTTTGTGAGTTAAATACTATTACCAAATACCCCGCCCCTGATGAACTATCACGGTGTCTGTTGCAATTTCTGCTATGTTCTTAAGAACCCATTAATTTTTTTTAAATGCGATGAGAAGAGAGAGGAGTGAGATAGTATTTTGATGAATGCGCCCATTTGGTCGTATTTGTCGGGTGAAATAATGGTAAAAACTTTTGAAAGCACTGTAAACAAAGTTGGTGACTCAAAACCTCATCATTTGCTGAATTTGTTAAACAAAGGGACCTCTCCTCCCTAAGCGAGAATCATACCCCTAAAACCAACGAGCCACAATCTCTGTTTTGGCAAATCCCACGATAAGTTCGAATATGAAAAGTTTTTCCAATGAAGTATTAAAGATTGTTCTCATAGGTGAGGTTGATTTCGTCATGAAAGCACCAACGGTCTTAGTAAAAAAGAATTTAGTTAGTAGATAATTCGTTTTGAATAGTAACGGTGTGGAAATCGCATCCTAGAAACGGTTTCTGCTCTAAAAAGACATGTTAAGCCATATTGCGAGAAAGAGCTGAGGTCTGAGAGTTGAGCCCGAGACCCTCTAGCACCCTAAAGCAAAAAAAAAGCATATCCCTTAGACCAACGAGCCACAAGTTCTATTTTTGGCAAACCTGCGATTAGTTATAGAATTTGGAAAGTTTCTTCAATGAATTGAAAATAATAGTTTTGTGGTCGGGAGGTTAATTTCGTGTTTAAATGTTATCAATGTCCTTAGTAGAAAAATATTTATTCAGTAGATAAATTTGTTTGATACTAAAAGTTTGAAAAGCATCGAAAACGGTTTTTGCTCTAAAGACAAAGTTTGTGCATATTGCGGGGGAGAGTCTCGTCCGGGAGTTGAACCCGGGGGATCTGTCGTCGCACCCCTAAGCGAGAATCATACCCCTAGGCCAAACGAGCCGCAAGCGCCGGCGTGATTAGTGTTCGAATTTAGAAACTTTTTTTCAATGAAAGATAAAAAGCATTGTCGCAGTGAGATTATTTTCGGCCTGAAAGCATCGACGTCATTAGTAATAAAACATTATTAGGAAGAGATAATTCGTTTGATAGTAACGGTGTGAAAGCATCGAGACAGTAAAAGAACAAAGTTAAGCATATTCCCAGACAGGGCTCGTCCGGGAGTTGAATCCGGGGACGTCTATCTCCCCCAAAACGAGAATCATAATACCCCTAGACCCAACTGAGCCACGAGAGCTACTGTGGGCAAATCCCCATATTAGTTCATGCGACCACTTTTGCGCCAGTGGCAGTATCGTACCAATAAGGAAATTCGAGGTGCATTTTTTCGCTAGTCAAAAAATATCATCACCTCAATACCCCGCTCTGATCAAGCAATCGCTCGGTCTGTGACCAATCTCTGCTGGTTCCTAAATTAATCATTATTTTTCTTTTATGATGCGACAGTGAAAGAAAGAAAAGGTGTTTTAATTTATGCTTCCATTTTCATATTTGTCGGCGAATAATGATATAAAAAGATTTAAAATAAATGAAATGAAAAAAATAGCTAGAGTCGGACTTGTCAAACTCAGACCCTCAAAGGTTAGCACTGGTGAAAACACTTGAAAAAACTATCTTTCGAATGACCTATTTAGCTTTGGCGCAGTGGGCAAGTATCGTAACCAATGAGGTCATTCCGAGGTGCGATTATTTCTCGTTGAAAACTATTACCAATACCCCGTCATGACTAGGCTTGTCGCCAGGTCTGTGGGCAATTTCTGTTGGGTTCTAAAGAACTTCATTATTTTCTGTTAAGATGAGAGAGGGAGAGAATATTGTCTCAAGAATTCTCGCACCAGTAGTTAGCGGAAATTATACGCCTACACCAACGTAGCAATACCCAAGGGACCGCCCAGTCGGCCGATTTGTTTTTACTTGAAGCATTCAATTAATCTGTCTGGTGATTGAAAACAACGTTTCGATGCGTATATGAAAATTGGTGGCTCCGAAGCATCAATCATTTGAACACGTAAAGTCTACTCTCTTTAAATAGACTTATTGTTAGATGTGCACGTATAATTGGATGTATAAAATCATTCCTTATCGGGTCAGGAATGTATTTCCAAATAAATACCGGTTCTGATATTGTGCTCGTCCGGGGCTTGTACCTCGGGACCTCACCACCCAAATTAGCCAGAATCATACCACTAGACCAACGAGCCCACGGGTGAGCTTTCGTGGCAAAATCCGCAATTAGTTCCACCACTTTGCGGCAGTGGCAGTATCCGTACAATAACCAATAAGGGGAAATTCGAATGTACGTTTTTTGCTAGTCAAAAAAAATATACCATATACCCCGCTCCGATTATGCTATATCGCTCGGTCTGTGGCAAATCTCTGCTGGGTTTCTCAAGAAACTCATTATTTTCTTTTAATGATTGCGAGAGAGAGAGAAAGAAAGGGTGTTTTTAATTTGTGCTCCCATTTTCATATTTGTCGGCGAATAATGATAAAAAGCTTAAAAAATGAATGAAGTAAAAAATAGCTTTGTGGTTCGTTCATAAAAGCATCAAACATCTTAGTAAATTAGAAAATATTTAATCAGAAAAATAATAATCGTTTTTATAGTAACGGTTTGAAAGAATCGAAAATGGTTTTTGCTCTAAAAGTCCGGGGTTATGTGTATTGGGAAAATAGGGCTCGTCTGGGAGTTTCGAAAACACGAGAACTTCTCGCACCCTAAGCGGAGAATCATACCCCTAAACGGAACGAGCCGCAAGCTATGCCCTGGGTAAATCCATGATTAGTTCGAATATGAAAAAGTTTTTCCTATGAAAAGGTAATATAGAGATTGTCGTAGTGAGGTTGATTTCTGCCCTCCTGAAAGCATCGACGTCATAGTAAAATTACTTATTTATTAGATAATTCGTTTGATAAGTAACGGTTTGAAAGCTATCGAAAACAATAAAAAAAGGCATGATTAAGGGCATATTGCCCAGACAGGGCTCGACCCGGGAGTTGAACCTCGGGACCTCTCGCACCCGAAGCGAGAATCATAAAAACCCTAGACCCAACGAGCCAGGGGAGTACTGCGAAAAAAAATTTTACAGATGATAATTACTGATTGTTTTCCTACGTATTCTCCGAATGTTACTCAAGGTAAACTATTGAATATACATCATTTCACCGAGAGTTAACGAAAATTAATTAAAATGAACGAAAACAGCGGTCAAACTTTAATTTAATCTTCTATTTATTCATGCGGAGAAACTTTAATACGGGGAATTTATAACAAGGGAATTTACGCTAGTAGTTGTACATTGGAGCAAAAAAGGTATTTTTCATATTTGTAGATCCGACATCAAGAGTACTGATTTGCGTAATCGCCACAAAGGGCAGCAATGGTTAAAACATCCTGTTTGGGACGATTTTCATATAGCCTCTTTACCCTCTTTGCGCTAGTTCGCTAGTATCGTAATTCAATGATAGAAAATCCGAAGTGCGAGTATTGCTAGGATGGAAAACTAATTAGCCAATACTCCGCCCTGCCTATGCCCATCGTACGTTCTGTGGCACATTTCTGGTAAGGTTGTTAGGAACTTAATTATGGTTTATTAAAGATTGAGAGTGGGGGAGAGGAGTAACTTATTCTGGTGTTTGCTAGGCGGCAGAAAGCGAGGAATAAGAAAGCATACACCCTACGAGGCAATGAACAAGGGATGTCTCCGATTTTTGTATTTGATCTTGGAAGTTTTCATAAAAAATTTTTTCTGGTGGATTGAAGTCGTTTCGATGCCGTAATTCTCGAAATTGGTGCCTTCCGAAGCAATCAAAATTGGTTTTGAACACGAAAAGTTTAATTCTCTTTAAAAAGGACTTCTTGTGGGATGTGCATGTATTGGTTGTTATTAAAATCCAATACTTATAGGGTCCAGGATTGTATTTTCCAATTAAAAGCGTAGTCAGTTTATGGGCTCGTCCGGGATTTTCGATACCCGGGACCTCTTTGCACCCAAAGCGAGAAATCATTAAACCCTAGGGACCAACGATGCCACGAGAGGCTCGGAACGTGGCAATAATCTCCGCAATTAGTTCCGACCGCTTTGCACGCAGTGGCCAGTATCCTAACCGATAAGGGAAATATCGAGGTGCATTATTTTGCTATAGGTCAAAAATCTAATCCTTTACCACCATTTCACCCCCGCTCACTGGATCAACGCCTATCCGCATCGGTCTGTGGCACATCTCTGGGCTGAGGTCCCCTAAAGAAACTCCATTTATTTTCTTTTATGATGCGAGAGAGAGAGATAGTAAAAGGTGTTTTCTTTATTTATGCTCCCATTTTTCCATATTAGTCGGGCGAATATTGATAAAAAGCTTTAAAAATGAATGAATGAGAAGATAGCTTGTTGTGGTTCGACAGGGTTAGTTTCTAAAAGCAATCAACCATCCTATAGTAGTTTTAAATATTTATGTCAGAATAATAAATTCGTTTTATAGTAACGGTTTGGGAAAGCATTCGGGGGACAAAGGTTTTTCGCTTTAAATGGGTACAGGTTTATGCATACTTGCGAAAAGAGGTCTCGTATGGGAGTTTCAAACCCGGGACCTCTCGCTCCCTTTAAGGGAGGAATCATACCCCTAAACCAAATCGGGGTACCAAATCTCTGTTTTTGGCACAAATTCCACGATTATGTATCGAATATGTAAATCTTTTTTGGGACTAATGTAGTATTTAGAGATTGTCATTAGTTGTAGTTGGAGGTTGATTTCTTCATTGAAGCACAATTGGCCTTTAGTAAAAAATAACCTTTTATTTTAGTAGATTAATTATCGTTTGATAGTGAAACGGTTTCTGAATTGAAAGCATCCAGAAAACGGTGCGTCTGCTCTTATAAGACCAATGTTAAGCATATTGCCTGAGGAAAGAAGCTTGTATCTGAGTGTGGAGCCCTCGAGTCATCTAGCACACTAAGCTAAAAATTCTATAATCCCCCTAGGGGGACACATTCGAGCCAAATCACTCCGCCCCGCCCTCGCACCCGCCTTTTAGGATATCTGCGATTAGTTATAGACATTTGGGAACAGTGTTTTTTTCAATGAACTGAACAAAAACTAGCGTTTGTGGTCGGGAGGTTAATTTCGTCCTAATATAGCATCAACGTCCTTCAGTAGGGGAAAATTATTAATTTAGTAGTTAGTTTGTTTAATTACTAACAGTTTGAATAGCATTTTCTCGAAAATAACGGCTTTTTGCCGTACAATGACTGTTTAAAGCATATTGCGAGAGAAGTCGTTGTCGGGAGTTGAACCCGGGACCTCTGGGGCACCCTAAAGCGGAGCATTTTCATACCCTAGGACCAACGTGCCGCCATGCCCACGCACGACCGTGATTTAGGTTCGAAATTTAGAACCTTTTTCCACATTGATAGATAAAAAAGGCATTGTCGCAGTGAGGAGTATTTTCGTCCTCAAGCTTCGACGTCATTAGTTAATACATATTCTTTAGAAAGATCATTCGTTTGATGGAAACATGTTTTGAAAGCATCGAGAAAAAAAGTAAAACGACCATGGTTAAGAATAATTGCCAGGACAGGGGCTCGTTTCCGGCAGTTGAACCAGGGAACTCTCGCAAACCGAATGCTGAGATTCTTACTCTAGTCCAACGAGCAAAGGCAGCTGACTGGGAAAAATTGACAGATGATAAAATACTGATTGTTCCTAAGTTTTTGCACGTAAAGTTACTATAAGGTAAACTATTCAATATGTACTTCATTGCATTGAGAGCTAACGTAAAAAATTAAATAAATTGAAGGATAAACAGGCGTTGAACTTTAACATTAATTTCTATTTATTCTTCGGAGGATACCTATAAACTACGGAAATATTAAGGAATTAGCACGCAGTTTTAATTTTGGAGAGAGAAAGGTATTTTTCACTATGTCGATCCGGACTAGAGAGGTCGGGACTTGGCCAAACTCTACCACAAAGGTTCTTATAGCAATGGGTTGTGTGATCACATCGAGTGGAAACTATATTTCGAATGGCCTCTTTAGCTTTGCGGCGGTGGCGGGTATCGTAACCAAATGTGGTAAATCCGAGGGGTGCGATTATGGCTAGGTTGAAAAAACGAACACCCAATTTACCCCGCCCTGACTAGGCTGTCGCCAGGTCGTGTGGGCATTTTTCTGTTTGGGGGGGGGGTTCTAAAGAAACTCATTATTTCTATTAGGATGAGTACGTGAGAAGAGTAGATTTTGAAATATATTCTCTCGACAACAGCTACACAGTAGCGGACAGTGTACGCCTACACCTACGGAGCAATACCCCAAGGGGACGTCGCCCGATTTGTTTTTTACTTGAAGCATTTCTAATAATCTGTCTGGTGATTGAAAAACTGCGGTTCCGATGCGTATCTGAAAAATTGGTGCCTCCGAAAGCAATCTATTATTTGAAACATGAAAGGTTCTGTCTCTTTAAATAGTCTCTGTGTTGGTTGTGCATGTATAATTGGATGCTTTTAAACTCCATTCCTTTTATCGGGTTCACGAATGTTTTTGCAAATTATAAACAGCGTTTGTATTGGGCTCGTCCGGGACTTTGAACCCTGGAACCTTTTTCGCACCTAAAGCGCGAATATCTGCCCCTAGATCAACGAGCCAAGCGAGTGCTTACCGTGGCCAAAATTCCGCGGTATTAGTTCGGTCCTCTCTTGCGCTGAGTGGCAGCATCGTAACCAATGAAGCTAAAATCGAGGTGCGTTTTTTGTGAAGATTAATTTACTATTACCAATACCCCGCCCTGGGATCATAAGCTACTGGCCACGCAGGTCTGTTGCATTTTTTTGCTAGGTTCTTAAGAACCCATTATTTTTTGTCAACTTTGCGGCAGTACGGATGGTGAGGAGGTGAGTGAGATTGAATTTTTGATGAAATGCTTCCTAATTGTCGTAATTTGTCGGTGAATAATGGTTAAAAACTTTGAAAAAAGCACAGTAACCAAAGTTGGCCACAACAACTCCAAAACCTTCATCATTTTTGCTGAATTTGTGGAAACAAAGGGGACCTCTCGCTCCCTTAAGCGAGAATTATACCCACTAAACCAAACGAGCCACAATCTTCTGTTTTGGCCCATATCCACCCCTGATAGTTGCGGAATATGAATAGGTTTTTCCAATGAAGTATGTAGGAGATGTCCTCCTTAGTGAGGTTGATTTCTTCATGAAAGCCACCAATGGGCCTCAGTAAATAACATTTATATTTAGTAGTATAATTCGTTTGATTAGTAACCGGTTGAAAGCATCCAGAACGGTTATCTGCTCTAAAAGACCATGTTTTAAGCATATTGCGAGAGAGAATGAGCTTGTCTGGGAAGGGTTCAGCCCGAGGGCGCGCTAGCACCCCTATAGCAAAAATCATATCCCCTAGACCATTCGAGCCACAAGTTCTAAATTTTGGGCAAAAATCTGCGATTCGTTAAGAATTTGGGAATAGTTTTTATCCAATGAATGAAAAAATAGCTTTGTGGTTCGGGGAGTTAGGTTCAATCTTCGTCCTAAACGCTTCTCCGACCGTCGTCTCAGTAGGAAAATATTTTATTTAGTAGTTTAATTTGTTTGATACTAACAGTTTGAAAGGCAATTTCGAAATCGGTTTTTGCTTCTAAAGGTACTGATTAGGGCCCAAATTTGCGAAGAGAGGGGCTCTTCCGGGAGTTGAACCCGGCACCTCTCGCACCCTAAGGCGAGAATCATACCCCATAGACCAAATACGAGCCGCAAGCGCCTGAACGTGATTAGGTTCGAATTTAGAAAACTTTTTTCCATGAAAGTTTTTTTAATAGCTTTGTGCAGTGAGATTTATTTTCGTTTTGCCTGAATGTTTCGGACGTCATTAGTAAAAAGTATTTATTTAGAAAGAATAATTCGTTTGGATTCGTTAACGGTTTGAATGCATGTTCGAGAAAAGTTCAAAAAGACTTTGTTAAGGCTATTGCCGGTCAGGGTCGTTTCCGGAAGGTTGGGAAACAGGGACCTCTCGCTACCGAAAGCGAGAATCATACCTCTAGAACCAACGAGCAAAGCTTGATGACTGTGATAAAATTGGACAGATGCTAAATTCTGATGTTCCTAAGGTAGTTTCGAAAGTTGTTCAAGGTAAACTATTCACAATAATTTCAATTGCACTGGTGCTAACGACACTAATTTAAAAATGATTTTCAAAAACCAGACGTTCAACTTTTACCTATGCGCAGTTTTCTTCGGGAGATACCTATAAACTACGAAAATATTCAAGAAAATTTACGAGTGCGAGTTTTACTTTGCTAGATGAAAACTATTTGTTCCAAATAGCGATCCCGGGGGGACTTGAGGTCGGACTTGCCATCGTTCACCACAATTGGTTAGCAGTGGTGAAACACTTCAGTAAGGGTTTTTCCAAGGAAACTTATTATGTTATTTAAGATGAGAGTGGGAGAGAGAAGTAATTTTGAGTGTATGCTCCGCGGCCAGAAGCGCAGAATCAAAGCATGTACTCCTACACCAAAACGAGCAATAACCCCAAGGGACGTCCCCCACTCCCTCCGATTTGTTTTTGACTTGAAGTTTTTCCAAAAAATTTTTCTGGTGATTGGTAAACAAACGTTTCGAATGGCGTATCTGAATATTGGGTGCCTCCCTGAAGCTAGTCATTCGTTTGAACACGAAATGTTTTCATACTCTCTAAATTTAGGGGGGAACTCTTGTTGGAATGTGCATGTATAATTGGAATGGGATGTAATATTAAAAATCTTTCATGATTTTCGGCTTCAGGTAATGGAATTTGCAATATTAAACGTGCAGGTTGGGGGGCCTCGTCTGGGGAATTGAAAACCCGGGAACTTTTCGCGCCATATAAAAGAGAAGGTATCAAATCCCCTACAAGATTTCAACCGAGCCAAGGAGAGCGAACCGTGGGCAAGTTTCCGCAATTAGTTTCGACCAACTTTGCCCGCAGTGGCAGCATCCATAACCCATTGGGGTTAAATGCGAGGTGCAATTTTTTGCCTAGTCACAAAACTTTAACCAAATACCACCTGCTCTGATCATTGCTATCACGCCGGTTCTGTGGCAATCTCTGCTGATTCTTCAGTAACCCATTATTTTACTTTTTATGAATGCGAGAGAGAGAGAAAGAAAAGGTGTTTTTTAGTTTAATGCCCTCCCATTTTCATATTGTCGGAGAAATAGTGATAGAAAAGCATAAAAAAATGAATGAATGAAAGCCTATCTAGGTGGTCGTATTGGTCGTATCTAAAAGCAACAACATTCCTTTAGTAGAATAAAATTTATTCAAGAAAGACAGTTCGTTTAAAGTACACGGTTTGGAAAGCATCGAACTCAATCATTTTTTTGCTTTAAAAGAACAGGTTGTGAATATTGCGAAATTAGTCTCGTTTTCCGGGAGTCTAAAACCCGGGACCTCTCCTTCCCCTATAGCGAGAATCTTCATACCCTTAAAACCAAAAAGTAAGCAATCTCAATCCTCTTGGGGTTTTTGGCAAATCCCACGGTATGTTGCCGAATAGGGGAAAACTTTTTTTGCCAGGTGTAGTATTTAGAAATTGTCAATAGTGAGGATGATTTCTTCATGGAAAGCACCAAATGGCCTTAGTAAAAAAATACATTTTATTTAGTAGATTAATTCGTTTTGATATAAACGGTTTGTTTGTACAGCATCCAGAACGGTTTCTCTGCCTCTAAGAAGACATGTTATAGCTCTATTGCGGAAAGAAAAAAGCTTGTCTGAGGGAGTCGGAGCCCCGTGGCCTCATAGGCACCTATGGCAAAAATCATATTATCCCTAGACCATCGAGGCCCCATAAGTTCTATATTTTAGGGCAAATTCTGGCGATTTAAGTTAAGAATTTTGGAAAAGTTTTTTTTCAATAGAAATGAAAAATAGCTTTGTGGTCCGGGAGGTTTAATTTCGTTTTGCCTTTTAAAAGCAACCAACGTTCCTTAGTAGAAAAATATTAAATTTAGTAGATTAAATTTGGTTTATTAACTAACAGTTTGAAAAGCATCGTAAAACGGTTTTTTGCTCTAAAAAGGGGTCTGTTTTAAAAGCAGATTGCGAGAGGGCGCATGCGCCCGGGGAAGTTTTGAACCGGGGACCTCCTGGCAACCTCTTAAGCGAGCAGATCTTACCCCTAGGACCAACGTGCCGCATGCGCCGACGTTTATAGTTCGAATTTTTAAGATACTTTTTCCAATGATGAAAGATTAAAAAGGCATATGTCGGCTGTGTGAAATTATTTATACGTTCCTGGAAAGCACTTTCGACGTTCTTTAGTAAAAATATTCTATTTAGAAGATAATTCGTTTGATAGTAACGGTTTGAAAGCATCGAGAAAAGTAAAACAGATGTAAGCATATTGCCGTGGATGGGCCCGCCGGGAGTTAGACCGGGAAACCTCTAGCCAAGCAAGCTGGACTGGGAAAAAGTACGGATGATAATTACTGATGTTTTCCTAAGTATTTTCCGAAAGTTACTCAAGGTAAACTATCACATATTACTTCCAACTGATAAGAGCTGACGGAAAATTAAAATTAATGAAGGAAAAAAACAGCGTGAACTTTAAATTTAATTCTATTTATTCTTCGGAGATACCTAATAAACTACGGAAATAATCAAGGAAATTTGCACCACAGTTTTTACATTGGGTATTAGAAGGTATTTTCATATCGTCGATCTCGCACATACAAAGTCGTTCGACTTGCCATAAACCACATAGCACAAAAGGTTAGCAAGTCACTGGTGAATATAACAACTTTAGAACTATTATTTCTGAATGGACCTCTTTAGCTTTGCGCAGTGGAGCAGTATCGTAAAAACAATGAAAGTAAATCCAAAGGTGCGATTATTTGCTAAGATTTGTAAAACTATTTCCAATAACCCAGTCCCTGACTATAGCTTGCTTCGCCAGGGTCTGTGGCTAATTTCTCTTGGTTTCTAAAGAACTCCCCATTAATTTCAATTAAAATGAGGAGAGGAAGAGAATATTTTGAAGAATTCTCGAGCACGCAGTAGCGTAAATTGTTTGCCGCTAACACCAAACAGAGCTATACCCCATGACTTCGCCGATTTCGTTTTTTACTTGAAGCATTCATAATAATCTGTCTGGTGATTGAAAACAACGTTTTAATGTCGTATCTATTGAAATTGTTGCCTTCCGAACATCAATCATTTGAAACAACGAAAGTCTACTATCTCTTAAAATGACTTTCCTTGTTGGATGTGCATGTACAGTTGGATGTTTATAAAATCATTTCCTTATCGGGTCAGGGAATTGTATTATGCAAATGAAACGTGTGGTATTGGGTTCGTCCGGGATTGAACCCGGGACCTTTCGCACCTAAACGACCAATCACTTTACCCCTAGAATCAACGGAGCCAAGAGCACTTTCCGTGGCAAATCCAAGCAATTAGTTTTCGGTACAAAACTTTTTGACGCAGTGGTGCAGACATCGTTAATTACCAATGGACGCGTAAATCTCGAGGATGCGTTTTTTCGCCGCGCGCTGACGTATAAATTGCACGTATTATCCAATGAACCCCCGCCACGCGATCCAAAGCTATCATCTACGCGCACAGGCTCTGTTGCAATATCTGCTGTCGGTTCTATAAGAACACTACACATTATTTTCTTTAAAAGAGCGAGTACCGAGAACGAGACGACGTGGCTCGCGCGAAGAAATGAGAATTTTGATATTTCGGCGAATAATGCTTCCATGTGTAATCGTAAATTAGCCGGGTGGAATAATCTGGTAAAAGCATCAACTCCTTGAAAGTATTTAATCAGTAACATAATCTCGTTTATGACGTATCACAAACATCATCCTTTTTGCTTGACAGTTTATGCTTATTGATAACAAAGGGGATTTACCTCGACCTCTCCCTAAGCGAGAAATCATACCCCCTAAAACCAACGAGCCACAATCTTATGTGTTTGGCCAAATCCACTATAAGTTTCGAATATAAAAAGTTTTTTTCCAATGAAGTATATTAGAGATCAGTCACTAGTATTGAGGTTGTCTTTCTTCATGAAACCACCATGTCCTTATAAAAAGACATATATTATAGTAGATTGATTCGTTATGATAGTAACGGTTTGAAAGCAATCCAGAACGAGGTTTTTTGCTCTAAAAAAGGACACTTGTTTGAATTGCATATTTGCGAGGAATAGAGCTTGTCTGGGAGTTTCAGTAACCGAGACCGCTTAGGCACCGCATAAGCAAAAAACATATCCCGTAGACCATTCGAGCAACAGAGTTCTATTTTGGCAAATCTGCGATTAAAGTTAGAATTTTGGAAATAAGTTTTTTTCAATGAATGAAAAATAAGCCACTTGATGGTCGGAGAGTTTAATGTCGTAGTTGTCCTAAAAGCATCAAAACTTCCCTTAGTAGGAGAAAAGAAATTAATTTAGTAGTTTAATTTGTTTTGATACTAACAGTTTGAAATAAGCATCGAAAACTCCAACTCAATCGGTTTTTAGCCTCATAAAATGAGTACAGATTTAGGCCTCGTCCTAGGGAAAGATGGAACCGGGGGGGACAATCTTCGGCACACTATGACAGAAGCATAACCCCTTAAACCCCTTATATAGAACCAACGAGTCCGCAATCCGCACGACGTGATACTAGTTTTCCGAATTTTGAAAACTTTTTCTCACTAGAGAAAGCGAATTAAAATGTCATGTTGTCGCATTGAGATTATTTTTCACGTTCGCTGGAAAGCATCGGAGTCGTTCTAAGATAAGTTAAATAAGATATTTCTTTTGACGAAAGATATATTTTCGTTTTTGATATTTTCGAAAACGGTTTGTAAAGGGCCTTGTTCGAGAGAAAATTAGTAGAAGGTGACATGGCGAAGGCATAGATTGCCAGACAGGTGGCTCGTCTTCCGGCAGTATTGAACGAAGGGACCTCTCTGGCAACCGAGTGAAAAGCGTGGAATCATTACCTCTAGAACCAACGATCCAAAGAAGTGTACGAGAACGAGTTGAACTTACGAGATGATTTAAATACTGATTGTTCCTAAGTATTTTCGAAAGTTACTCTCAATTCAGTAAAAACTAAATCAATATTACATACATGTTGCATGAGAGGCTTAAATCGAAAATTTTAATGAAATGAAGGAAAACAGCGTCAACTTTAAATTATATTCTATTTGATTCCTTCGGTCGAGATACCTATAAACTACGAAAATTATAGAAGGAATTTTACACCACAGTATTTACATGGGAGTAGAAAGGTATTTTTTTTTTCATATGTCGATCCGGACAAGATCTGCGTATCTTTGCCAAACTCACCACAAAAGGTTATGCACAGGTGAAAACACTTTGAGAATTATTTAATCTACGCGAAAACGGACCACTTTAGCTTACCAAATGGCTGCAGTAAGGCGTTAAATCGTAACCAATGAGGTAAATCCGTGTGATGCGATTTATTGCAAGTTGAAATCTAAACTTTTACCAATACCCCGCCCTGAACTAGGCTGTCGACCAGGTCTGTATGGCAATTTCTGTGTTGGGTGTACCTACGAGGGAACTCATTATATTAGTAATAAGATTGGGGGTATGGGAGAGAATATTTTTGAAAGAATAATTCTCGCACCCATTAGCGGAAATGTGTAACCCTACACCAACGAGCTTCAATACCCCAAGACGTTCGCCGATTTGTTTTTTTACTTGAATGCTATTCTGTAATAATGTGTTCTGGTGATTAGAAAACATAGCGTTGCGATTTCACCGATGCGTTGTCTGAAATTGGTGAGCACCTCCGAAGCATCAAATCATTTGAACACGCGAAGGTCTGGCTCTCTTAAAGTAGGACTCTCTTGTTGGATGTGGGCAATGTATAATTTGGGATGTTATACAAATCATTCCTTATCGGTTGTTTGTCACGAATGTATTAGCAAAATACATGTGTGACGCGTTGTATTGGGCTCGTCCCTGGGATTTGAACCGTCGGGACACTTTTCCTCGCACCTGAAAGGTGAGAATCAGTTTTGCCCCCTAGTATCAACGGAGCCAAAGAGTGGGCTACCGTTTGTGCACAATCCGCGATTATGTTCTCGGCCCTTCTTTGGCGCTTTTTCTAGTGGCAAAGACATCGAGTAAGACCACTTGAGCCATAAAATCGAGGAGGTGTGCGTTGACGGTTTTTTGAGTTAAAAATTACTATTACCAATTACCCCACGCCCTGATTCCAAGCTATCACGGCGGTATCGCGTCAGTTTCAAATTGTCTGCTGTGTTCTAAAGAAAAACTCCATATATCTTTTTTTCAAGATGCGAGCTATGAGAAGAACGTCAGAAGGTGAGATTGAGAGTAGTGAGATTTTTCATATTTTGGACGATATGCTTCGCATGTGTCGAAATATTTTGTTCGAAAGGTGTGGACTAATGGTAAAACACTTATTGGAAATTCATAGTAAACAAAAAGAGTAGGGTAAACACAAACCTCATCTATCAAAATTTCCTTAAAAGACATTTATTGCTTATTCAAACTTCTCTAATGAACACCCCGACCTCTCCGATTCCCTTGAAGCGAGAACCATTACACCCTTATACAAAACGACTCACAATACTTTGTTGTTGGGCAAATCCACCCATTAAGTTCGAAAATGAAAAAAAGTATTTGTCATAATAGTAATGGGTTCTTTGTCGTATGGTTAATTTCGGCATAAATGCACGCAATGGCCTTAGTAGGAAAATCACTCTTAAGTTTTAGTTGATCAATTTCGTTTGATAAGTATACGGTTTGAAAAGCATCCGAGAAAACGGTGTTTGCTTGCTTTCTCTTATGGACATGTTTAAGGAATATTGGCCCCCCGAAAATGAGCCTTTTTGGGGAAGGTACTAAGCCCTGAGGACACTGCAAGCACTCTTAAGTCAAAAATTCTATTCATAGGTTCCAACTGAAGCTCCATGCGAAGTTTCTATGTTGGGGGCAAATTTTGCGATTGTAGTTAGAATTTTGGAAAGCTTTTTTTTTTACAACTGAATGAAAAAATAGGCTTTGTGGGTTCGGTGAGGTTTAATTCGTTCCTAAAGATAGCAGCAAACGTTCCCTTAGTGGAGAATAATTTAGTTAGTGAATTAAACTTTGGTTTGATTAACGCTAACATTTTTGAAAACTATCGAAAACGGTCTTTTTCTCCCAAATACTGATAGCATTAGCACATATTTGTTGCGCCGAATGTCGGAGCGGCACCTCCGCACCCCGAAGCAATGAATCATAACCCCTAACCCAACGGATCCCTTGGATAGCCAAAAATTAACGAAAAGCGATGCTGAACTGTCCTAAGTAGTTTTCGAAAGTTACTCAAAGTAAGGGTCTAGTCAAAAGACAGTCATTTTATGGGAGAGTTACGAAAATTAAATAAATGGAGAAAACAGCGACAACTTAAATTAATTCATTTATTCTTCGAGATAACCTATCAATACAAAGATCAAGAACTTTACATATCTTTACTTTAGCAAAAGTTTGTTCCAATGTCAACCGCACAAAGGCGATTTCTTTTCGCCACAGAATTTACAAAGCTGTAAACAATTTAGGACATTTCAAATACCTCCTTTACCGTTCCAGTGACAGATCGTAATCAAGAGGAAAAGCAAAATCGATAAGGCTATTGAAAAACTTATTGCCAAACCCCCCCCTTGTATGCCATTTTCTCTCTTGGCTATTTCCTGTAAGGTTGTAAGAACTTATTAATTTTATTAAAGTAGAGAATTATTTTGCCGAAATGCTCCAGCGGAAACGAGAATCAAAAGCCAGCCACCAACGACAATACGTCGTGCCGCGAATTTGATTGTTGACTTTTGATTAAGTTTTGATGAATAAAATTTTTCTCAGGTGTGATTTGAAAACAAACCCTTTTCTTTGCGGTAGTTTCTGGAACTTTGGTGCTGCATCCTGGTAAAAGCAATAAATTTTCATATTTTGTACTAAGGAAGGTCCACTCTCTTAACAAACAACTCTTGTTGGAGTTTGTGGCATGTTGAATGGAATGTTCTAAAAGCGAACCTTAATCGGTTCATGGGAATGTAATTTTCCGTAAATGTAAAGGCGTTGTTTGTAATGGGACTCGTTTCGTGTGATTTTAACCCTTGGGACCTCGCGCCACCCCCTAAGCGTGGGGGAATCATACCCCTGCTTGACCATCAGCCACGAGAAGCTATTTGTGGCAAAGATCCTGCAATTTGTTCGACACGCTTTTTTTGCTGCGAGTTGAAAGTTTTATCGTATCCAATACTAAGGTGGAAATGTCGAGGGGGTTGCGTTTTTTATGCTAGTCAAAAATTATTTACCAAAAAAACCCGCTTCTGAAATTAGCTATCGCTCGGGGTCATGTAGGCTAGTATATATCTGATGTGGTTCTAAAGAGAAAACTCATTATTGTCTTTTATGATGCGATTGGAGAGAGTGAAGTGGAAATAATGGAGTTTTTATTTTTTTATGCATCCCATGGTTCTATTTATCGGGCGAATAATGATAAAAAAAAAGAGCAATTTAAAAATGAATGAATGGTAAATTTGTTTTGTGGGTCTTCGCCAGGGTTCTTCCCTAAAAAGCCATCAACATCCTTAGTTAATGAGATTATTTTATTCAGAAAATAATTCGTTTTTATATGTTAGTGTAGAACGGGTTTTGAAAAGCTTCGAAAATTGGGTATTTGTTTGAAAAGACCAGTTTATGGCTTATTGCGAGGAATGGGAGGGATTCGTCTGGGAAATTGAAACCCGGACCCTCTCGCACACCTAAGCGAGAAATAAACCATTACCCTTAACCAACGATCCACAAGTTTGGTTGTCTTCTGGTAAAATCCAATGATTTAGTTTCGAAAAATGAGAAAGTTTTTCCTATGAAGTAATAGAGTATATGCGGTAGTGTGGTTGTTTTTCGTCATAAATAGGCACCCAACTGGCCTTAGTAAAAATAAATACATTAATTTTGTCGTAACAAGCGTTGAGATTGTAACCGGTTTGAAAAGCGAAAACCAGAACTTCTTTCTGCTCAAATACATGTCAATGTAAGGCATATTGCCAGAAGAAAGAGCATGTCCTGGAGTTGCTTCCAGGACCTTCAAGCACCTTAAGCAAATAAAGAAATTCATCGTTTCTTAGGGGCCGACAACGGAGCCACAAGTTTTCTATTTTGGCACTAATTTTGCTATTAGTCTAGTATTTTGCGAAAGCGCTGTTTTTTCAATGGAATGAAGATCAATAGCTTTCGTTGTCGCGACGGTTTGAAATTTCGTTCCTATATAACATCTCAACGTCAGCTTAAGTAGAGAGAATATGTTATTTAGTTAGATTATTTGTTTGATACTAACCCAGTTTGTTGAATGCATCTCACACGAACTAAACGGTTTTTTTGCTCCTATAAGACATGTTCATTGCATATTGCGAGGAAGAGGTGCTCGTCCCCGGGATTTTGAAATACCGCCTGGACCTCTCTGCACCCTAAGCGCAGGCGGAATCATAACTCTCTGACGACTCCAAACCGAAGCCGCGCAAGCGCCGACGCTGTAGATTAGTTAGCTATTTTAGAACGTTAATACAATACAAGAGATATAAACTTGGGCAATGTCTTCAGGTGAGGATTATTTTCGTTCATGAACAAGCATTCGCACGTTCATGAAAGTTTAATATAATAATATTAGTTTATTTTAGAAGGTAATTCGTCTTCTCTTTGGCAATCGTTTTGTCGGTGAAACACGAAACATAAAAGAGCAGTTATAATAGACAATATTTGCCAGACAAGGGCGAGTGCTCGCACGGGAGTTAAAGAACCCGGGTCCTCTCGGCACCCCGAAGTCGAGAAAACATAACCCCTAGACCAACGACCAATGGGCTCAGATGCACTTGCGAAAATTGGTACAAGTAGAACATACTGATTTGTTACCTGAAGTTATTTCGGAAAAAGTTACTTCTAAGTAAACTATTTCAAAATAACAATCATCTTCCCGTCGCGATAGTTAACAAACGAAAAGATTAAATAAATGCGGAGGCTAGACAGAAACAGCGTTCGATCTTTAAAATGTTAATTCCTATTTAGTCGTCTTCGGATATACCTATCAAAATACGCTCACATATCAAGGGAAACTGTTACGCATAGTATTTTTACAATTCGGAGGCAGGAAAAAGGTGTTATTGTTCCACTCTATTGGCCGGATTCCGCACAAAGACGTCTGGATTTGTCCTATTCACCGCACATAAGTGGCAAATTTTTCAACGCTTATCTGAGTTGAGAAAAACACGTAGGAAACTATAGATTTCAAATAGCCTCCGTCTGTACCTACTTGCCACGGTTTGACAGTAACAGTAATCAAATGGAGGTCAAATCCAAATGTGCGGTTATGCTTATTTGTAAAATAAAAAGAATATTGCACAAATACGCCAGCGTCATGACTTGTGCCATCCGGTCGTCGCTGGGATACAATTCTCTGAGAGAGGTTAGTATAAGCAAAAAGATCGTTATGTGTATTAAGTGAGAAGAAGAGAAGGGTTAGAGAGAGTATTGTTTTTTGATTTAATGAATCTACGCAGCAGAAAGCGAGGAGAATATTGAACAGCAGATACCCCAATTATCGAAGGCAATACCTACATTGAACGAGATCGATCGATTTGATTTTGGGACTTTAAAAGTTTTAGTGAAGAAAATATAATGAGAAAATTTGAGATGATATAAAACAAAACACGTATTCGGTAATGCGAAGATGTCTGAAGAATTAGGTGCCTCGAAAGCATTCTGAATCATGTTAAGAAACATAGATTGAAAGTCTTACTCAATTAATAGGAACTGTTATTTGAGTTGGATGGTTGCATAGAATAGAGTAAATTGGATTTTGTGAATACAAAATGTCAATTACTGTATTGTCTAGGGTCTAATGAAATGTCAATTTATCCAAATAAAAGCGGGCTGGAGTAATTTTGGGCTCGTGCGGGAGTTGGAAAACCCAGGGACTCCTCTCGCATGCATCAAGGAAGCGCGAGGGAAGAATACCCCCGAAGACAAGCGAGCCAGACGGAGAGGCTATTGTGGACTAATCCGCACAATTTGTATCGACCGCTAGAGTTAAGCGCAATGATTAGGAAGGATCAGTAAGTACGTAGAATATACCACTAAGGAGGAAAATAGACGAGAGGGATTGCGCTTTTTTCTAGTCTAGAGTGTGGGGGGGTTAGCAGTTGAATTACCCCTGCATGGCTGAATAAGCTGATCTCGCAATCGGTTTCTCGTGGACAATCGTGGGCGGGGAGTTTATAGAAGGCACTCAGTTAATTTTCATTTTATGATGCGAGAGAGAGAGGGGGGGAGAGTGAGGAAGAGGATAGTGTTTAAGATTTGATGCACCCCATATTTCATATTTAGTTGGCGAATAATGATTAAGAAAGATTCAAAGATATTGATTGAAAATTGATACCAAATAGGCTCTCCGGTGGTGCATAAGGAGATTTTCGATATCTAGGAGGGTCAGGAAATGACAATAACTCCGTATTAAGAGAAAGTTAGATTTTCTAAATGCAGAAAATTAGTTCGATGTTTAGTCAGTTAGAGAGGTTATGAAGAGCATCGTGAGAATTTGTTTTTTGCCGATTAATAAAACAGTTTATGCAGTAGTGCTAGAGAGGGCTCGTTGGGGATTTAAAACCCGGGACCTCACGCACCCTAACAGAGGAGCCATACCCCGAAAACCTAACGAGCCACATTGCTATTTGTTGTGGTAAATACACTTAAATGATAGGTAAAAAAGGTGAAAATCTTTTCCATAACTGAAGTAATAAGAAGAGTTGTCGTAGTGAGGTTGATTTTGTTCATATTGAAAAGCACTAAGAGCCTTAGTATCTTAAATAAACATCTCTATTTCTCCGTATGAATGAAGTCTCTTGATATAAACGGTTTGAAAGCATCCAGAATCGGCTTCTGTCTTTCCTCGAATAAGGGGGATCCTGGATTATAGTCATGTATTGCCCAGATGAATAAGGGCCTTTGTCTGGGGGTTGCTTCCGAGACCTCAAGCAACTTATGCAAATCAATCATATTTGCTTTTAGGCCAACGTATTCCTAACGACAAGATCTTCTAATTTTGGGCACTAATTTTGGAGGATTGTTGTTTAATATAGGAGAATGAGTAGCGGCGCGACTAAAAATAGAAAATTGCAAACACTTACGCTATCGCGCGAGGATATAGTGAGGTTTAATTTAATAGTTCTGCATATAAGACGACTCTCAAACAAAGCGTAGTCCTCGAAAGTAGGAGAATATCTAATTTAGTAGAATCTAATATGGACCTTGATACATATCAGGTGCGAAAAAAGGCAGCGGAAAAAAGGTTCTATTGCTCATCTAAAAAGAACATGTTATTGCCATTATTTGGCGCAGAGGTGGGCTTGTCCGGGCTCGGATGAACCCACGGAAACTTCTCGCACACACCCGCGAAAACAGAGATAAAGCTTCCCCTAGACCAACCGTGCCGCACAGCGCCCACGCGCTATTAGTCGCCCGCAATTTTTCGGGGATAGTATGTTACTCAATTGAAAGATAAAAAGGCAATGTTTGCACGTGGAGATTATTTTCGTCCTTGAAAAGCCATTCGACGGCTCATTTTGTTACCTCATCTAAATGTGTTTGGGGGTTATTGAGTAATTAATTCGTTTGTTAGTTAAACGGTTTAGAAAGCAACGAAACCCAGTAAAAGTTGTCCAATGAGTTAGAACAACGCATTGCCAGGACAAGCGGCTCGTCCGGGGAGGTTGAATCCCGCGTGGACGCCCCTGCGCGTCATGTCCGATTATAGCAGGAAGAATCTGCTAACCCCTAGACCATCTCGAGGTCACAATAAGGGCTGTGCGTACTGACGGATAAAATTTTAAAGATGATATAATACTGATTGTTCCTATGTATTTTCAAATTGTTACGCAATGGTAAAAACAATTTCAAATATAACCTCATTTCATGAGAGTTAACGGAAAATCAAATAAATGGAGAAGAATAACATGCGGTCAAACTTTAAAGTAATTCTATTTATTCGTCGGAGATACCTTATTAAATATAGAAGTATTTCAACGGTAACTTAAACGCCATAGTTTTACAGTGGAGCAAAAAGGTAGTGTCATATGTCATCTCCGCACAAGAGTAGTACTTTGTTTTAATTCGCTCATCAAGTGTTAGTCTCTCGCATTGATTTGAAACACTCTTAGCGGGACTATTTCAATCTTATGCCTTCTTTTACCCTTCCCTGGTGGTCAGTGTCAGTATTTTTGTTGATGATTTCGGTAATCTCATTGAAGGGAAATCATTCCAACGCCGCTTTAATTGCGATTTATTGCTGAGTTGTAAACTACTAATTCCAAATACACCCCGCACCGGGGACTTTGCCCATTCGTGCGGTCTGTGGCAATTTCTGTATAGGTTGTTAAGGACAATTATTATGTTTATTAAGATGAAGAGAATAAAGAAGAGTATGTTGATTGGAAATTGCTCGCATTCGGGATGCGAATTTCAGGAAGCACTAAACCAACGATAAATACCCAAGGGACGTCGCCCGATTTGTTTTGTCTTGAAGTTTTAACAAAAAATCTTTTCTGGGCGATTGAAATAGGGGGAACGGTTTCGATTCGTATCTGTGTATAAGTGGTGGGCCGCCGAAGCATCTATCATGTTGAACACGCAAGTCCCTCTCTCTAAAAACAGGGGACTCTTTGTTGGAATGTGGCAATGTATAATTGGATGATTTATATATAAATCTGCCTTATCGGGGTCAGGAATGTATTTTTCATTGGAAGCTTTGTCGTTTTGGGCTCGTCCGTGGATTTTGACCCGGACCTCACCCTCTCGACACATATAAACGAGATTCAATAACCCCTTAGGACCAACAGAGCAACGAGAGTGATCGTGACAAAGCCGCAATTTAGTTGGATCCGCTTGCGCATGGACAGGATCGTATGAAACCAAAATTAAGGGTAAATGTCGTAGGTTGTGTTTTAATTGCCTAGTACCAAAATACATATTACGAAAAACACCCTCGCTTCTGAATAACTTTTCATGCTCGGCCTGTTGCTCAATATCTTGCTGGGTTATAAAGAACTCATTATTTCTTTTTATTATGCGGAGAGAGAAAGCAACTCAAGAAAAGTACGGCGCAGGATTTAACATAGAGAAGAAGCATTCCCATGTTGCATTATAGTGTCGTGGCAGGAGCAAGAATTGAGAAGAAACCTTCAATAAAATGAGTATAGAATGACAAAATAGCCTTTGTGTTGTGGTCCGCAAAGTGGTTCGGTTCTAAAAAGGCATCAAACATTCCTTCGTAGGAATAAATACTATTTGCAGAGAGTGAATAGTATATTCGTATTTATGTAGTACTCAACTCGGTGTGAAAAAGCATCGAGGAAATGAGTTTGTTCGATACAGATATCAAAAAAGAGGAACTAGGGAGAGTTTGACAGAGATTGCAAGGAAAGAAGGGACTTAGCATGAGGAAGAAAGTGAGGAGATACTTGAGGAACTTAAATATCCCGACAACAACTAAGCGAGAATCGCATTCCCATTAATCCATAACGAGGACTACAATGCTATGTTATGGTAAATCCATGATTAGTTCGAAAATGAAAAGTTTTTCCATTGAAGTGATAGAGATTGTCGTTAGTGAGGTTGATTTCGTCATGAAAGCACCAACGGCCTTAGTAAAACATTTATTTAGTAGATAATTCGTTTGATAGTAATGGTTTGAAAGCATTCAGAACGGTTTCTTCTCTAAAAGACATGTTAAGCATATTGCGAGAAAGGGCTTGTCTGGAGTTGATTCCGGGACCTCAAGCACCTTAAGCAAAAAATCATATTCCTAAGCCAACGAGCACAAGTTCTATTTTGACAATTTGCGATTAGTTAGAATTTGGAAAGTTTTTTCAATGAATGAAAAATAGCTTTGTGGTCGGGAGGTTAATTTCGTCCTAAAAGCATCAACGTTCTTAGTAGAAAATATTTAATTTAGTAGATGATTTGTTTGATACTAACAGTTTGAAAGATTCGAAAACGGTTTTTGCTCTAAAAGACAGGTTATGCTTTTTGCGGA
>CAVMBJ020000041.1:0-55398 GCA_963675895.2 Styela plicata
CAAAAATTGCTTACTTTCATATCTGATCCTTGTAGTATGAAATATCCCGTCCTTACAGAATCCTAACCCAATGCTTCCCCCATATTTCCAAGTGTCGCAAAGTGTTTCTATTTTTTAATGAAATGAATGAATGAGAACCTGATCCGAACCAGAACAATTTTAAAAGTCATTCCAAATCAGTATAAGCTGAAATTGGGCGAATCCTGCCTGATTGGACTTTCGGCAATCAATGTCTATTTAAACCACTACTTCGATGTCGCCGCTACCACGCCGTTACCAACTCTAACGCACCAAAACAAGAACATTACCTAGAGAACTAAGCTGCTATAGTTGCGCAATTCGCAGTTGTCAATAGCGGTCTACATACCTCATCTTGACATTAAAAGTAGTTTGCGTTAATTTTCAGTTAGGTTATCTATGTGCTTACCTTCATAAACAGGACATATACCTTTTATTTATTATTCCTTTTTCCCAGAATCGATATTAAGATACTCTGTTGAACATAATTCTGTAGCGCCGATTGAAATGAAAGTCAGCAACTGGCTTCTAAGCAAATAATTACGCAAAACCAAATGAGCTTGGAGCGCAAATGCTCTCGTCGAGTGAAATATATACTGTCTCCTCTGTTGAAATAGCTTATTTAAACACCTCTGTTCTTACAAAAGACCATACAATACGAGATATCAAATTTACAGATTTGTCAGAAAAGCGAACAGAGCCTAGAATAAAGTTAAAAGGGGGCATCTAAATCTCATTACTAAACACTGATTATGCTCGTAAAACTTCATTTCCGGTCTACTGGATCTTCGTGTGTAAAAGGACCCCGGCTTCGTCGACATAGAGGGACGCAATAATTCGGGAATTTCAAAATCCAGATCCTGTCCTCGGAAAACTACACATTGCCTACTGCCATATTTGATCCGTAACAGAATTGCATATATCCCGTGCCACTGTACTTCGAAACTAAATAAAACTTATACTCCTTTTTTTCATAACGATGACAATTTTATTTTATTTATTTTCTTTGAAACAGCGGATTCGATCCAATTTTCCCAAAAATAAATCGAAATCAGATTCCGAATTCCAAAAGATGGGCGCGGTTTTTGGCACCAGCCCCTAGTCATAGGGGTTCAATATAGTTACATCTTATTTATTATAGATATATCATAAATATCCAGAAATATCCAAAGTCATTCATTAAGGCTTTGCATTTATTTAGCAAATTATATGCCCTGAAATCCCCGTTTTTCAAGAATATTGTTTGCGTATTCCGGAGCGATTTTTGTGTTCGTTTTATAGTAATATAAAAAAAAAGACATTGTTTAACACAAGGGTAAATTTGTCCCCCTGCGCCACTTATTATGACTTCATCAACTCCCCAACACACGTTCTGAAACACGCCCACTGGCCCATCGTTGTCTTCGGGTTTTCATTTTTCATTTTAGTTTCCACACGTAGCACCAACATGTTTTTCTCTTAAAAGATTCTCCTAAATTTAACGAAAAAAAAAAAAAAAAATAAAAAAAAAAAAAATAGTGTTTCCCTTAAACAGTGTTTTTATCGTAATACGTGCAAATAGCCGTATTGACCGTAAGTTGCGATATCGCTCAAACAAACAAAATTTTTACTCGAAATAAAATTTGCTTTATGGATTTGGTTCACTTATATACATCGCAAAAAGTTTGTAATAATCAGATGAGAAAGAGTTTGCTCTGTAATTCAGAAAATACAAATATCAAAATTTAATGTGCGCATAGGAACTACCACTAGTAATTCTGCAGGTCGAGAAGGCTAACCATAACAAAAAGTGGTAGCACGGGTCAGTCGTATTTTTGTCATTTTTGCACGTGGACGAAACTGGATATTTAATCCATATCAAAAAAACCTACAGGAGCAGACCTGTACAAGGAGTAAAAAATATTCATATCACTCAAATTAAAAACAAAAAAGAACAGCCCCGAATATCGTACAACATTTTATGTTTTCTATTTGAAAAAAGGCACACAAACACAGCCGAATAGATGCAAAAACTTTTAACGATACGTGATTCCTAACTGCGCAAAAAATTTGCGCATCTTATTTTCAAAATATATAATTTGCTAAAGCATTGAAGAAATATTATGTGAATTATAAAATTGTTAATGGATATGATCCCGTTTTATTAACCACCATTGAATTGACCAGAAAAGTAAATTTATAGGCGTTAGGTCAATTTTCAACTAATTTCATTTCTGCTTAGAAGAATATTTTTTGATTTAATTTTTCTTCTGCTTGTAATTTTGCAATAAATAAAAAATAGAACCTTGTAGCATTAAGAAAAATGTTATCAGATTAAGTCAGATGTAGTCATATTTTAAGTTACTTTATTTCAGCCGATACCGAACTTGCGGGGACTCGAACCCGTGTATTTCAACTTTGCAATGCCAACATGCATCCAATAGGCCGTCCGCGCCAATAAAAAGTCCAAAAATACACAGAACTTGTGCAGTGATAACATGTCAGGGGTTACAATTTTTTCTATTTGAAACTTATTGTTCGTATTACTTGAAAAAAGTTTGAAGCTATGTGTCTATGAAGCTCCTCATACTGGGGAGACGCAGGTTCGAACCTTGTAACAGATAACCATGAAACAGAAACTTACTCGATTAGGTACTTGCTAGAGAACAGTCTAAGCTTGGTATTGCAAAAAAACACAGTACCTTAAGATCACACAATCATCACTGCACTACCGAAAGCTTGACAAATAAAAATGTAATACATTCAAACACGAACCCAATCTTTTTTTTTCAACTATCCGCCCTCATCTATTCAAGTATCATTATGGCGTTTTGGCCGCACACGATCCATCTTCACAAAAGGAGTGCAACAGAAGATAGACAGTTTGTACACACCATCCAGATATAGCGTGATGTACCTATATTTAGTTTCCTTAACAGCGACAGATTTAAGATCACTGGATCTGTTCAGTTGCGAACTGCGAACATTGCTCAGGACTGAAGGGGAATTAGACGACTATGATCTTGCAATCATATAGGTTATGCTTTCACAATTTTTAGTGTAATTTATTACAATATTCACAAAAAATTTTTAAAAAATAGGCGAATTTATAAAAAAATGAGATGGTTTAAACAAAAATCAAATCAAATTGAACCGTTATATATTAAAACCGTTGACTTTCATATGAATCTAATGGCGAAAAGAAAAACTAAAAAGGAAACACATATTTTGTGACTATTGTTAATTGATTATTCATATTCACTTTTTTAAAATACTTTTGGATAAAAGAAGAGATGCAAAATTCCATAATGGTGGGTTCGAAAATAAAAATCAGCTTATGGATATTATATAATAACTTAGTTACCAATCGAAAGAATTTCGTCAAAGAATCTTTTGTTCAAAGTAAGAGTCACTGATGGATCGCGTCGATGAGACGCAGATCCATCTGTGCTCAGGCTTGACGAAATAAAATTTCAGATTGGTTAGTTTGAACTAGAGAGATTAATTTAGACACCCTTGATATGTGTGTTTGATGACATAGTTATCCAAATAATCTAAACTTTGACTCGATCACGACATCTGTGAACGCCAAATTTTAAAAACGTTTGTCACTTCAACTGTAATTTTTGCTGTAAATAAAACAATGGTATTATCAAAACGTAAATATCAAACTAGTAAAAAAAAACAGTAAAAATCAAAATGATCCCACTTTTAACTATTTACAACCTGTCTTTATTATGATAATTAAGAAATTTATAAGTTAACGAATTACCAATGTTAGTATAAACAGACTTTTAGACAATGCAATTTTCCAAGCACACCCAAAATCCAAGTTCGAAAAGTGTTTACATTTTTTAACAAAAAAAAAAATACAATGTACAATCGCTATTAACCGGTCCAAATATTTGAAAAATATCGATTTCATTTTGTCGGTGAAAATAAAAATTCCACTTCATTTAGCAAGTGTTAGTTCCTATGAACGATTCTCTATTAATTCGAATAATTTTTGTTTGAAATCGATTCGAATCAACGAATCAGAATGTCCAGATTACTATGCATCAAGCATCCGTAATTGTTAAATTTTTGACTCACAAAACATACTCGGCGAATGTTTTGATTCGAATGGGCTGTGTGGTCTGTGTAAGAAACGGACAAACTCCTTGTAGTTTATATCATCGGCAAAGTCTTCTTCTCCCGACTCATATGATAACAATGTTCTTGTATTTGATGTTGTTGATCTCTTGTTGTGTAAATAACGATATAATAAAAAGTATTTACAACAATGCTGATCACAATTGTTCCTGGCAATGCCCAATTTTGTCTGCTCCGAATCTGCAGGTAGACAAAAAAATACAATTTACACTGTAAAAAAATATAGTAAATTTACCGGTCCTTTGCATAATGTAAACTATAAAGTAAAAACGCCATGTTGATGAGATTTATGCCATTTAGGACTGGTTTACGGACGCAACCTTCGCGTGAGCACCATCAACACCTATATTTGCCAAAGGAGACTATTTAAAACTTTTTTCAATACCCGCCGACCCAGCTAAAATGTATCTGTCAACAAACCAGTGTATCAGTTATTTTGTTACAGTGTAATATGACTCAAAATCGAAGGCCAGCAACATTGTGGAACAGTCCTAACTTAATGTCCGATGTATCGTAAGCGACTAAAGGGAAAGCAAAGCAAGGATATTTGGCGGTTCAGTCCCGTTTATCGGGATGATATTCAGTTGCAGTGCTTTGGTACCACATCTTGTAGTAGATCTTTGGCTATCAAGTGGCCAAGTCAAGTGGCCTTCGGTTGTCCTCTTTTAATGCGCTGATTCCAGCCTTGCTCAGAGTGAATTTGAATAATAAAATAAAAAAAAAAATGACTATTTTATTTTTTTATCGAAATTTGGCCTGAAAAAACAGATCTGTACAAAATGTAAGAGCAGCAACTGCACTCAAAGCGGAATACAATAACCGCCCCGTACAAAACTGAACTGTAAGTATTAAATACGAGCTGGTCAATTTGGAGCACAAATCATTCGAATCAATTGTGAATCGTCCATAGGAACACAAATTTGTTGAAATGGTCCTAGATTATGTTCATTTTTAAAACAATAAATACAAATCGATTTTGGTCAAATAAGACAAAAAACGATTTATATTTAAGTCGTATAAAATATGAAAATTGTTGCTCTTAAAAATGAAGTGTGAATTGAATATATACACTATAAACTCTAAATTTGTCGAATTTCACAATGGAGAACAAGTTGTAATAGTTTAAGAAAACGGGATTTTTTTTTTTATATACACTGAAATTAGGTGATCGATCCGATTTCGAAAAAATTGTTCGAATCACATTCCAATTCTATATGATTCGTTTTGCCCAGCTCTCAATTACAAGCGTATTGAGTGTTTATATACTATGTAAAAATTTATCTAACCATCTTCAACTATATTTAAAATCGACTCTCTTACGACTCTTTGGGCATGTGTTAGAGTAAGCTGTACCCCCCCCCCCCCTCCCCCCCCCCCCTAAATAAAACCCAAAAACCCAAATGATACACCTAAACTGAAAAAATAGCTTTCACCACAGAAGTGGAAGGAATACCAGCAACTGCACACTTAATATGAAAACCACGAAAAATATTAGAAGACTTGCGAGACGAGGCCGACGAATTCTACTTTATAATAAACACTAATATTAAACAAACTAATCTGATTGAAATTTTTCTATTGTCACTAGGTCTAGGCAAATTCGATTCGGTGTATTCCGAGGTACAATTTATTCGAATCAGTCATGAAATTGTTCAACCAGGAATAAAAAGCTTCTAAATAAACTTAGATTTTTTTTATTTTTAAACGTCCCAAAACGTTTTATCAATTGTGGTCAAATGTGCCGCTAAAATATAAAAAATGTTGTTTCTTCTGAGACAATGTGCGAATTGACAAAAAACACCCGCAAACTATCAATAATTTTTTAATAACCACGATGAGGCAAGTTTTAATAGTAAAAATGAAGGTATTTGTTATTTACCATGAAATAGAGGTATTTTTATCTGATATCGAAAAACAATTACTCGAAATCAGATTCGAATTACAAATGATTCGGATATTTTGCCCAGCACTAATTGTCACTCAATGTGAGTGAATCACTAGGCCTTGTACGTGCGATCGCTAAAATACGAACAGGGTAAGTAGTTGTTGTTGGAATTACATAAATCTTTCCGGTTCGTTCGATGTTCTAAAGTTGTTTAATTACAACTGGATTTATCGATAAACGTAGGAATTCGTCATGGCTATAAGAAGAACAACATTCCCCTTCCTTCCAAACAACCTAAACAAATAAAACGTTACTCACACAAATGGACATTCATCGAGACGAACGCATCTGTTTAATCACTCTCAACTGCCTGAGCACAAACCCATGTGGACAGACAGACAACACTGTTTCCTTACCACATTCATCACCCCACAGGCCATGGACCAGAATTAAGGGTTCAGGACAAGTAGCTGTAGGGCAGAATGGTGGCCATTCATGTTATACATTTGGAAATTGGACCATGTTTTTGGAGAAGCCCTGTGAATATAAAAATACTATATAAAAGTATTTTTCGCTTAAAAAAACTGTATCAAAACAAAAAAAAGTGTTTCCTTGTTATTTTGTCTTAATTAATTATACCACCTTTCATGTCTTTGTTTATAGAATAAGATCTAAGTGTGTTTTTTATAATCACCCAAGAAGATATAACTCACCGCACTCTACTTTATGCAGTTCTCAGTTATGTTTTGAAATGTCTTCCACTCCAGGGTTCATGGTGTAGTTTGAAATCGTTCTTTCAATAGCATGCAATCAATTGGCTAGAGTGAATACCAATGAATGAATCATACAAATTGTAATGAAGAAATAGAAACTCGGGGAAAACTAGATGAGTGGACGACTGTACTTTCTGAGTGTGACTTTCCGTAAAGAACAAAGTCACCATAATAAAGCGCAATGAAGGGTAATCGGTCCTGGATTGTGGAACCTCAGACATTTTTATAATCAAGGAGCAGGAGAATGGAAAAAAGGAGATAGTCCGCTTCATAAAACATTACCTTGAACATTCTTCTTTTCAATATGCAACTGTCGTTTTCCTGAGCTTTTCCACCTCACATATCCATCCTGCACAATACGCATTGATCTAACACACATGCTTTTGAACATGCTGTGTGGGATTCATCACATGTAGGCTTGCACATAGGTTGCACAATCTGTGTGAACTTCAGGAAATGTGCATCTTCTTCGTATCTTTGAACATAATGTTTAAAGAAGGTTAATTATATGTGTGAGTGTGCACGTACAGAGACGACCGCTCATAATACCGGATATGGTCAGTGGCCTGTTGGGGGAAGAATATGATCGTTTTTCGGTCACGTTAATAAACCTACCCTCGTCTATTGCAAACCCTCAAATTAGGGGTGGACATGGATTTAACGTGCCGTAAACTCCTCCAGGATTTCGAACCCGTGATATTCAACATATCGATCCCAACAATGATAAACTACGAGACCAGTGCCCTCATAAAATATGTTTTTTTAATGTAAACGTTCAGTGCAATCCATAAACCACTAGCGTGTTCATGACGGACATTAATTCTTATTTTTAATTGATTTTTAATACTAAAATTTCCTCTGTAACAATTTGGAAAAGCAGCGCCTAAAAGAAGCAATAAACGAAGTCCAATGGTGCAATCCAAGATTGGGCGGTCAATTAAAAAAAAATTGAAATTGGAGAATTATAATAATCGGCGCCGTAGGCGAACAAAATTCGAACAAAACAAGTTCAAAGTAAAAGATAAAGGAAAAAGGGATATGAAATCTCTGTGTAAGTTCTGGCAATTTCATAATTGAAGAGTAAGGAGAATGGGGGAAGTGAGAAATTTGCTTTTATTATCACATACCTGGACATTCTTCTTTTCAATATGCAACTGTCCGTCTTCGAGCCTTTTCCCTCACATATTCCATCCGCACATACACATTGATCTAACATACATACTTCTGCAAAACATGCTGGTAGTGGGATCATCACCATGAAGGGGCGTGCACATAAAGTGCACATGATCCCCCTTGTGTGAACTTCCGGGAAATGTGGCATTTTTTATTTGTATCTTTGAACATAATGTTAAAGAAGTTTATTTTTATGTACGAGTGTGTATACGTACGAGCGTACGAGCCATGTGCGAGCGATCGTTTCATCAAGAGCAAGGAAAAAGTTGTAGTTTAATCAAGTCCAGTGGGGTGAAAGTAGGTGAGGTCGAGGGGGGACCGCGGAGATGAGAGCCATAGTGGTCAAACATGTTGGCATCGTGAGCCCGGGGAGTCATGAGAAAAGATCTAATCTGATGTGAGCCCCCGGGACAGTATCCAAAGTGGCTGGCCGATGCGGGCTCGCTATTCTTTCATCCACTACGCCGACGTACTAGATCAGCGAACCTCCCCAGGAGTGTAATAACTCGGTAGAGCAAAGTCGAATAGGGTAATTGTGGCCCCTGGTACAAAGCTTGGACGGGGTCACAACTCTATGGAGGTGGCTATAAAAAAAAGCAAATTTTAAGGGTTTTTATACGAATTATTTCATTCAATTCACAAGTACGCCAATATCCTTTTGGATCAAAAACGTATTACAATGTCAGTAGGAATATTTTAAATCTATGGATGGAATTGCACTATTGCATTCTGTAATCCCACGTGGTTTCTTGATCCATACTGTATAGTAAATAGAACCTAGGTTAAAAAACGCAAAAACAAATTGTCTGTTACTTACTCTGACATAATTCACGATTCAACGCAATGTTTTTCAAGTTCAAACTGTTTCAAAACCATTCCCTCGTGACAGACCAAACTTTTCCAAAACCATGTCCTCGTGACAGACCATTCATTCAAAATAACATTGTTCAGTTGCAACCTGATCGGATTCGGAATTGTTTTCAGTTTCACAAGTCTCCGGACAAGCACTTGCACATTGAAGAAAGAACCATTGGTGTGAACATGTATTTGACTGAATAAGAATAGATTGATTTTTAGACATAGTAAATTTTGGCTCAGAGCAAATTGGAACAAACTGCGCCTAAAAAAAAGTAATTAAACGGTCACCGATGGCGTATTTAAGAATCTTGATGTGGCGGGTCAAATTTTGTTGAAATTTTTTTTTTCAATGAAATTATACTTCATAATCGGCGCCGCAGGCGAACAAATTCGCATAAAATAAAATTCAAACAATTTCGCTTGTTAAGATTCAATATTTAGATTAATATCTAGAGAGCGAGCTGCCTCATCCCTTGTAAAACTGGTGGGGGGTGGGTCCAGGTGCCCCCCATCCACTTGAATTCACCGCCAGTAAGAAAGACAAGAAAATAGAGAGACAAAAGAAGGGATTATAAAAATTTGAAGGAAATATAGAAAACTTCGGGAAAATGACAAACAACTGTACATCTAGTGATACCTTCCTTTAAGAACCAAGCCGACTATAATAGAGGTGCATAGAGGGGTATCGGTGCTGGATTGTGGGAAACTCCATCATTTTTTCTATTCGAAGATTAGGAATAATTCGAGAAGTGAAAAAATTGCTTCATAATCACGATACCTGGTCATTCTTCTTTCAATATGCAGCTGTCGTCTTCTGAGCTTTCCTCACATATCCATCCCGCACATAACGCATTGATCTAACATACATACTTTCTGCAAACATGCTGGTGTGGGATTCATCACATGAAAGGCTTGCACATAAGTGCACAGTCTGTGTGAACTTCGTGGAAATGTGCATTTCTTGGTATCATTTTGAACATAATGTTAAAGAAGGGTAATTTTATGTACGAGTGTAGTACGTACGAGCGTATGTAAATGGTTATAATCTTTTCTGTCCGTTATAGCTCACCCAAATTATTGCACCCTGAGTAAAGTGGTGGGCATGAACTAACGAATCGGGACATCCGCCGGATTCGAACCCAAGATTCCTTTAATCTGCGATTGTCAACATGATAACCACAAGGACCGAATGTGGTCCCAATAAAATGTGTTTTTTTGATATAAAGTTTCAGCTCCGAAACCATAACCCTGACGTTTCCATGACCGGAATTAATTAATCATTTTGTTTTATCTGCCTGAACTTGCCCCGGGCTGGGCAATTTACGTTATTGATTCGAATCAATTCGAAGCTAAGTTTATATTCGAATCAATTGTGGATCGTTTTTATTAGGAGCAAACAAAAACTTGCTAGATTAAAAAAATGGTTTATTTTGTACTGACACAAGTGGAATAAGATTTTGGTCAAATTTTGACCAAAATCGATTTATAGCTTGTAGTTAAGCAATTTATGGAATTGCCTGTTTTTAGACTTGGAGTGTGAAATAAAAAATACGCTACAAACTAAAAACGTCTTGATTTTCACGATGGAGACAAACCTGAAATAGTAAAATTGCCTATAAGTGTTTATTTAAATGAATTAGTTGATTCGATCCGATTTGAAAAAAATATTGGAATCCGATTCGAATTCTATTTAGTCCGATTCCGCCTCTACTTCGGCCCAACCCTACATGTTTGGGTCTATGTTCATGTCCTGTTCTGTACGAAATTACCCTAGAGCGCATTTCCTGTGTAGGCCAAAACAGGCGATTAAAAAGACCAAAGAAGCGATAGAATGTTTGGTCTTCACCTTCACCCAGGCAGATGTCACATATCCGTCTCCTGCAATTCAAGTGGCGTCTATTGGCTCAATTAGGTGCGCTGATTGTCCGACAACGTTTAGAGTGAATTTTATTAATCAATAATAAGAGATTAGCCTGATTATCTTTTTTTTTCTGCTAAAATAAAACCATTCTCAATTGAAATATTGCTCCAAACTAAACAAGCCGTAAGCAGGCAATTGAAATCTAAATTTCAAATTGCGGTCACTTGTGTAAAAACCTATCAGAAAATACATTGGTTATCATTTGCACTCTGAGTGGAAAACATCCCTAAACACAAAACGTGAAGGTTCTTTGATAAACCCACTGCTTTTTCACTGATATTCACTCGGAGCAAGGCTGAAAGCAGTATACCTTTAAATGAGCGAACTAACGGCCACTTTGTAGCAAAGAGCTACTAGAAAAATGTAGCGGCCAGTAACTGGTACTCTAAACGGAAAACATCTTAAAAAGAACTGAACCGTCATTGTAAATGCATGAGTGGTATCTGCCACTCGGGCGATGGTAAAACCTATCTCCCACTTTCTTGTTTCCTTTTCAGTGTGTATTTTGGGCAATTCGATCGATTCGATTCAATTTTACAAATAAATCGACAAACGGTTCTTAGAAACACTAACTTGCAAATAATCTGGAATAGTCATTTTTTGTAACGGACGAATGCAATCGATTTTGGACAAAATCGATGATATTTTTTGTATTTAAAAATTTAAATAAAAATGCGTTGCTCTCAGACTTAGTTTTAATATTAAAAATTAGAAAATTTGGTATTTATATAGAAATTAATGATTCGATCCAGTTTTGAAGCAATTAATCGAATCGGATTCGAATTCTAATTGATTAGGTTTTGCCCAGCCTAAGTAGGGCTGGGCAAATCCGAATAATTTCGGATTTGTGATTTTTTCGGATTTTTGCACTCTGAGTGGAAAACATCCCTAACAAAACTGAAGGTCTTTGATAAACCCAGACCCCCCCCCCCCCCCCCACCCCCCCCCCATCCCCCCCCCCCCCATCCCCCCCCACTATTTCTTAAAAAACAGGATTTTAGATCTTAAGATGGTCTAAATAAACAAATGTCCTATGCGTACCGAAGACCACCGAATGAAATGGGGATTTTCTACTTTTTGAAGCATTTGAGATCACAAAAAGATCAATCCACACCTGATATTTCAGTCTCAAATAACAAGAAAAAAATAGTGAGACATGTTTGGCAAGCATTGGCCAATGATTACTCACGCTTTTTCACTGATATTCACTCCGAGCAAGGCTGAAAGCAGTGCCTAAAATGAGCGAACTATCGCCACTTAGTACAAAGAGCAACTAAAGATGTATACCAATAAAACAGTGCTCTAAATGGAAACATCTTTAAAAAAGAACGAACTGCCAGGAAATAGTATGATGGTAATCTGCCTGGAGATGGTAAAACTATCTACCACTTTCTTGTTTTCCTTTTAGTGGGTGATGTTGACAACCGTAACTTGTCTGACTATAACAAGTTGACCAATGCTATAAGTAGGGCTGGGCATTTCGATTCGATTAGATTTCAATTGTACGATAAATCGACAAACATTCTTAGAGACCCTAAATTGCTAAATAAACTGATATTCATTTTTTTACCGACGAATGCAATCTATTTTTGGCACACTTTGGCAAAATCGATTAAGATTTTGGATTTTAAATTAAAATTCGTTGCTCTCAACTAGTTTTAATAGAAAAATGATAAAAATTTGGTATTTAAGAGAATTAATGATTCGATTTGATTTGAAAGCAATTATTCGGATCAGATTCGAATAATTTTTTAGATCAATATTTTAATCTGATGGGGTTGTGGGGTTTTGTGACATTGTCTGTAGAGATGTTAATTTTTTGGTTTTTAGCGCAAAATGTTTATCGATTTGGTGCAAATGCGACCAAAAATGGGAAAAATGAAAATGTCTGTTTAATCATACGTTTTTGTTCCTATGAACGATTCATTATTGATTCGAAAAAATTGTGCTTCGAATCGATTCCGAAATGCCGAAGCGAACTGGCCCACCCTTGCGATAAAGCGAGATTGAAAACTTCAAATAGAACAAAAATCGTAACATCTTTATACCATCGCCCACCGATACCAACTCCTGCATTTAACACTTTTAAGATGAGACTATTTTTGGTGTTTGTTTTTTTTTTTATTTGGGTTGGGTTTTTTTTTTTTTTTTTTTTGTTTGTTTTTTTTGTGATTTTTACTTTGTTTTTTTGGTTTTAATACAAAGCTACTAGAAAATGTAGTACCTGCAACTGCAGGTTCTTGAAATTCATTTTGTTAGAGCTCATTTGAAAATAATGGCCTCTAGCTCATCGTTTTGATCAAGACTCCAATTTCTTATTTAGAGCGAATTTCAATGAAAAAATAACACTAAAAAATCATTTAAAAAATCTTACCCGCAGTCTTCCTGTCCTAATACACGTCATTTCATCCTAGATTGAGGTGAGGGGTTGATTGTTGGATTAGGTGGATTTTGTGTGGAGCACATGATAATTGAGGTATATTGGTATTGTAGGTTGAGGGGGGGGTTGGAGGGGTGTTGAACGTTAGTGGGTGGTGGGGGATTTGAAAGTGAGAGAATGCATGTAGTTTTATTTAGTTTTTTTGAACATTGACATAGTTGTAGTTTCGATATATCTGGGGACAGATTGGAACCTATAGGGATATGGTAATTGAGATTGCAAGTTTTAAGGGGGGGGTTTTTTTTGTTTTTGGGGGAGTAATAAGTTGTAGTGTAAAAGAGGTGGGGTGAAGGAATGGGGTGGTTAAGTGTTTAGTTTATGTGTTTAGGAATAGTGTTTTTAATGGTTGTAATGATTTTGTTACATGTGGAGTGAGGGGATATGATAGTGGATGGTTGGGATTATTATTAGTTGGAGTTTGAACCTATAAGTGGGTTGATGTGGGAGTGTTTAGGGTGTGGGGGGGTTTGATTATAGCCACTTCTTAGAGGGGATCAACTCTGTCCAAGAGCCTGTAAAGTCCCTGTAACAGCGCCCACTCATAAGCGGGCAGGCACGATTGCTGAAAGATAATCTCTTCTCTCGTTCGGCTTGGCTACGCCTAGTTAAACACCCTGGGTGGAGTGGTGGGCTTGGATTAGCGAGCCGACACGCTGGGACTCGAACCCGAGATCTCCAATCTGCGGATGCCCACTTGTTTACACCACTAGGCCATCGCGCCCACATAAATAGAGACTCGAGCAAGTCTAATCGCTAGAGAGATAGAATCGAACCTACAGACTGGTTCGTGCAGTTTTGGGATTTCAAACTACACTACATCCTCTATCTCAAATGACGGAGAGCTGAAAAAAAATGTAAGCTACAAGCAACTGCACTCTAAGCGGAAGACACCTTCAAACACAAACTGAATCCTAATGGTACAAGTGGTAAGGGAGTGGTATCTGCCCTTTGCCAATGTTTAAAATCATATTACCTCTGTCGTTTTTTTTCAGTGGTACCTCTTACAATCACGCAAGAAATGACGTTCGGACTATTCTAAAGCACGTATCGACAAGGTGAAATAAACTAACAACAATACAGATTATCATAAATTTCTGAACCTTGACAAAGGAGGGTGGGGGGCAAAATTTAAAAAAAAAAAATCCGAGGATAAAAATTAAAGCAAAAAAAAATCAAAACAAATTTGCTAAAATTATGTGGTCAAATATTATTGACACTACATAGCTCACAGCCGCCGGGAGTAAAAAATGTACCTCGAGGAAATGATGTCGTTTTTTTATTGTATAACTGTAAAACAACCAAAACAATCGAGCTAGTGGAGGCGCGAACAATTTTCTTAGAAAAAGGGAGTAGATCTACAGAGGCCCACAAAATAGGGCAGCACGAGATAAAAAAGTATAGTAAATGCCGGCTCTTTTTTTTCATGTGCCGAAGACAAGGTACGTTGTCAAAATTTATGGTGGATTTTATTAACGTTTTAATAGCGATGTATAGTGGAATCTGTTTTGTAATCCGGTAGACAAGCACATTTCGACAACAAACTGTAACGTCGAACGAAAAAATATATATCTTACTATTTTGATCAACAGCTTTTGCGTTCCAAATTGCACTTGTAATAAATTTTCCAATCGAATGTTTAAAGACTCTATTATGTAGCTGATCTGTAAGTGAACACTCTTTCATCGCTTTTTTCCTCCCATTTGCAATATCTCTGAGATTCTCAATTCTGTAACCTCCAACTCCAACTGCGAAGGATATAAATGCTTCCCATCTCTTCTTGCCTTTCGATACCTTTAAAACGATATTATTGGCTTTATTAGAAGAATTTATTTCTGCGAGTCAAATCCTGAAGTATCTTACTTTGACCTTGCAATTATGGTCCCACTGATGGATCCGCGCCGACTACGGCGCGATTCATCAGTGGGGGCACATGCTTGACAATAATAGCAACATTGTCAATTTATTTTTCCGTTCGTGCACAACACAGGGGTAATTGAACAATTACCCTTTAAGCCACGCGATCCCCTGAACGCCTAATTCCTTAAAAAAATCGCTCTCCCCTCGCTCAGCCTGCACCTTAATATTGACTAAAATAAAAACGACACAGTCATTTATACACATACAATTCATAAAAGCAGTCAAATCATCAGTTCTGTCTCACTTGTTTTAGTCAAATAGAAGGGACGCAGCTGTTTTTTGGATACTAAAAGCGGGACTTCGTAGCTTACAGAGCACACTCTTATATCAAACTTTGCATTTCTAGTTTCCTCTCAATATTTTTGTTTTCACATCATCTGACCAGATGCAAACCAATAAAACAGCAAACCCCACTTTCTCACACGAAAACAAGAACTAATTTTGCGACCCCCTCACAAAAATCTTGTTCGTTCCCTAGTTCAAAACTTAAAGCTTCGCAACAAGAATCCTCATTCCATCTGAATGATCCATCATTATTACAATCTAAATGTGCGGCTCCTAGATTGAAAACCCTTTACTTGTAAGAGTTGACTAAACAAGGCAGGACATAGAGCTTGCTTTTTATAGTCACTAATTTCGACTAGAACACCTTGAATGAGTCAAAGTACCGACCAGCCACTTGGAGACGAACAAAATTAAACGCTGTTGTAAAGATTTACCATCTCGTCAGTTTCGACAGAACCCTAATTAAATTAATACACCCTGGGTTGAGTGGTGGGCATGGATTAACAAGTCGGACTTTGGAGGACTCGAACATTGAGATCTTTAATCTGCGATGCCAACATGATAAGGCCATCGTTCCCATATCGGATGCGCTGGACAATCTCTACCCATTTGGAGCCAGACTGAAAATGTGAACTTACACCCGCGTCCTTCTTTAAATATATATCCATCATCTGTCCTTTGAAGACGTTATTAGACAAATCACAATCTTCTTTGCGCTTGACTTACTCCGGACTGATTTTTGGAAATTCGACCTGAAATAACATGTTTATCAGAGATCTTGCTGTGACACCCCTATTGTACAAAACTGTATATCCAATTTACTTAATTCTTCATTTCAGTAAATTGCTAATATTTCCAACGTATAAACAGTTGAAGCTTGGGCCTCGTACGCCTATGCATGTTTTGACATTCTAGCATGTTGAAGTCCTCGGGATTCGACTTCCCGGAGTCAAGTCCGACTTGTTTAATTTTTTCTCCACTCCTCCTCAGAATCAACCCAGAGTGTCTTATTCTTACTTGGGTCACGACTCGACCGATCTGACCGAGAAATATCACATCTTTCACAACAAGGAGCTTATACCCCACGTTTTGTGTGTACACTTGTAACAAAAAATCTTATTTGCAACAAAATTCACTGGTTTTCGACAGGTAATTTCACTTGTTGTGAGTGATATAACAAAAAAATCATCAAGTTAACGTTTTTTTTGGCCGAATAAGGGGAGTTGATGGTCATAATCGTATTATCCTACGCGTAGTTGCGGTGTTTTCCACTTCAACAACCCATAATTGGCATGAATCTTAATCAACTATCGTTGACGATTTTCTACAAATTTGGAAAATTATACAATTAATTACTCTCTAGCAAATTACCATAAATTTACTGTAATTCGTTGATACAGTGTACAAGGCCGACTGATGTATAAATAGTCTTTCTTTGTTCAAACTCATCTACTCATTCTATGTCAAATGAATGCGACAAGAAAAATAAGCGAACTAAATGAAAAATAAATCTACTTTTTCCTACCTCTCTAACTCTTTCTACAAAGCATAAACATATGTAATAAGGTTCCACCCACTCATGTAGTTTGCCAATCTGTTCATTGAACTACTTATACTTTAAATCACCACACTTTCCACATGTTAATTCGTTACATTCTCCAAAGCGCAGAAACGGAAATCTCAACAAATTTTGTTTGAGTCCACTCTTACATCGTTACGTGAGCTGCGAAAAAGGCAGAAGTCTTAAAAGTCAAATGCTTTCTCACAATAAAAGATTTGAAAGTGGATCGATGTTAGAGTTAAACACGCGCGTTCTATAGAGGCATGCGAAGAGCATCCTAAACGCTCTATGAGTCTTTTATTTGAATATTTTCGAAAGCATTTGAACTTTTACCTTAAACGGTTTTCACTTTTGTTATACTCTCTTGATTACTTTACGTAATAGGATATATAACATGGCGTACTCGCTATCTGTGTCTAATAAAATCAGCTGTCGAAATAAACTGAATCTATACCTGAATATGTGGGTATTGTCATGTTTAATGTTTAAACATATGTTGCGAGGAATGGTAAGGCCAAAAGCAAACGCCCGTACAAAACTATTTTGATTTCACCGAGTGAATTTACTGTCCAAAGGAAAGCGATTTTACTGCTTCTTTATACCAGTGCATCATCACAATCACGACAACTGTACCTTAATGTAGTAAAAACATCTCAGACGGAATCTTTGGAGTCAAATCTGAGGAAGAATATAGAAAAGGACAGTTTATACAACATTTTTCCCACAAACAAAATTTTTTTACACAGCCACTTCTCTGAGTGGATCACCCCCCTGACCAAAGAGCCCTATACTAACTAAAAACCAACTTACAGGACCAACAGGATCAAAATTTGCTGGAAAAATATGATCTCATTTCCAGTTCCGATTCAACCTACTCAAATAAATTAAACCCTGGGTTGTGTGGTGGTGCAAGGATTAACAAGACGTACTCGACGGTACTCGAACCCGAGCTCCTCAACCTGCGATGGCCAACATGCTTCACCACTGGAGACCATCGCGCCCCGCGAAAATGCGCGTAGAATACGATAATAATTGTTGCGCCAAAAGACTTGCAAAAAATAGACTCTGCTTTCTTCTCCGTTGAAGCTTTGCATAAAGATTGTTTTTTTGTTGCATAAGGAGCATTGAGGTCCCCACCCCTCGGCGGTGCGTTCTTTCAACAGCCCATAACGAGCTAAAAAGTCAATTTTATAGAGTTTATTGGTCAACATCAACAAGTAAAAGTTACTGCCAAAGAGCATATACTGCATTCATGTTAAAGGTATAGCGGGGGACCGATCCATCATTGACTCCTATACTCGGGGCTGGGCAAAAGCGAAACATTTTTGTATTCGGATATGATTATGATCATAGTATTTCGGATCGCAACCGAATGAAACTAAGTTTTTTTATATAAATACCAAATACCGGCTAGTTTTTTTTGTCTCCATTATCGAGAACCAAATAAGATTTATAGTTTTTTATAATTTTCACTTTTTTATTTATTTATTGAGTGGTATCTGCCCTGGGCAATGGTAAAACCGATCTACCACTCCTTACGAAATAAATATAGTTAGCATAAACAGACTTTGAGCGTGATGTATTTACAATTTATAACTCGTGTCTAACGTTAAAACATATTTTGGTATTTTATTAAAGTACAAAATACACGATCGATTTGCGGAACACATTTTAACGGACCAAAATCGCATTGTATTTTTGTCGTTTGAAATCAAAATCTCACACTCTTTATTTTAAGTTTTTTCTACTATTATGCAGTCCTATGCAGAAATGACTTCGAATAACGTCCCCTTAACTTCTGATCGCGACGAAATTATCGTAGAATTTAAATTTTGCCCAGCCCCCACTCATACTCAAATAAAGTATGTAGGTGTATTATTTTTTCAATTGTTACCCGCTTCATCCTTTGATCAGCGTATTTTGTAGTTAACTGCACATGAGCGCATTGCACCCGAAACTCTTATATATATTGGCTATTAACTGCTTGATAACTTGAGCGCGGATGACCTTCGAATTTCTTTGGCCAAATGATATTCCAAGTCCATTCACCGCAATAATGACGTCTACAAACAGCTTTTACACTCCCGTAATCCTGAATAATAAATTATTGATCATAAGAGTCCAAGATTTAAATTACAATTGAATGTTTTAAATTACTCTTAACATAAGCCCTAAGCAAGATGATTCTTGTCTGAATAGACATTCCGAAACTTTCGACAAAACTACTTCGTTTGTAATTTAGACCGCTTTGAGCATGTCAAATAGAACTATGAAGCCTACCTGGGTCAACTAGGGCTGGTAAATTCGATTCGTGATTCTCGACTCGATTCGAAGCACGATTAATTCGAATCAATCGAGAATCACGTCCATATGAATAAACAACTTGTTAATTAAATAGATTTTTCATTTTAAACGACGCAATGCAATCGATTACATTCGTCGTTAAAATATGAAAAATCGTTGCTCTTAGTGTGAAGTGAAAATACATCATAAACTATGAATTTCTTCATTAAAATGGATATTTGTTATATACATAGAATTAATAATTCCGATTCTCGATTCGAAAAAAATAGTGAAATCAGATTCGAATTCCACATGATTCGTTTTGCTCAGCCCCTACTTGTCAACCACTCTCGAGGGATCGTTAGTTTTTGCATATTTAAGTGTCTCGCTTCTTACCTTGCCAAAGTGTTCACAACGAGTAGTGCCCTTCACAAGGCTCGTCTCGTGTAGCTGTAACACTTGATTCACAGTCACTACAAAGTACTGTTCCTAACGGTTTGTTGGGTGATTCGAAAACCCCCTAAAAAATTACTTGACATCTCAAACCTTCCTACACACCGAAGGTTTTCTAAATTCGCTACTGGATACTTTTTTTTCCTATAGCCAACTTCTTAGAGGGGATCACCCGTCTCCAGGCCCAGTAACAGTGCCAATTATTAGACTAGCGGACAGGGTTACAATTGTTGAAAGATATGATCTTCTCCTGTTGCGGCTCTATAGCGTACCCAAGAGATATGACACCCTGGTTGAGTGGGGGGCATGGATGAGCGAGGCGGACTCGCCGGGACTCGAACCCGATATCTTTTTCAACCTACGATGCCAACATGTTGAAACTTAACCACTAGGACATCGCGCCCACGCATCGCCCACACTTACATAAACAAGTCCCTCGTCGAATCCTAACAGAATATTCATCGTCACCGTCACAGGTCTTGTAAATTCTTGTCACAAGTACCAAGTGATCCCCAAACTCCGTCACATGGTTCGTTGTATTCTTTTTGCACAAAACGTCACAGCATCTGCAATGTAAAATCAGTTTATTTTTCAACTTCATAATCAGTATAAATTTAGTGACCAACGATCTTTAAAAACGAATGATTACAACTGACTGAGCATCTCAGAAAATTATAGTCAAAGTTAAAAAATGAAAGATCTGTTAAGTTTAAAAAACACCAACTTTTTCACAGCCACTTCTTGGAATGATCATCACCATGTCCATGTTAGCTCTGTACTAGCGGCGACTTATAGACGGCAGGTTATTTTGTGTAAGTACACGTGTTTTGATCTCGCCTTTTTACCGAAAAGAAAAAGTTGAATTTTTTCGTCTAGGTTTTCAAAGCTTTTTCCAGTTTTTGTTGAGAGATAGATTCGGAATAGTTTTTATTTCAAACTGTGTGAGCGTACATAAGAGAGTGTCACAGGTAGGGGATGGGCACAACCGAATCATTTGCGATTCGAAATCTGATTCGAAATATCATGTATTTTCGGAATCGCATCGAATTCACTAATTCCTCATATAAATATGCGTTAAATACCCCGTTACATTTAAATTTTACAATTACAACTCTTTTCTCATCGTGAAACTCAAGAAATTGTAAAAGTTTTTTCATTTATGTACTTTCAGAAAGTCATAACTAAAGAGCAATACAATTTTTCTATATTTTTAACCGACAAAATATAATCGTTTTTTTGATCAAATTTGACCAAAATCGATTGTACTATCGTCGTTAAAATCTTGAAAAATTTCTAAGTTTACTATAGCAAATCGATCTGTTTTTCTTCCTATAAAAGATTCACAATCTATTCTAAATAATTTAGTGCTTCGAATCGATTCGAATCAGGGAATCGAATTGCCGAATCCTAGTCACGTCAGGAGAATCATGGTTGTGTGTAATCTTTTTTTTTTCATATCGTAATTTGGCTTAAGCCTGAAACGGAACAATAAAACCGAGCCGTTAACAGTCATTAAGTAAGCTGAGAGCTACTATATTATTTGGCACCAGAAGAAGCGAGTGAAATCTGCACTATAGATTATTGTGTTTTTTTATTGAAATTCATCGTGAACAAGGACCGAAGCAGAGCCTAAAAGGAACCAACTAACGGCCACTTTGTAGCCAAGAGCTACTGAAAGGCGTAGTACCAGCAACCTGTACGCTAAACGAAAATCTGCCCAAATGGAACCGAAACAGCCGTCGTGGACCGCAGTTAGTGGTATCTTAAATCAATTATCTTAGTGCGATAAAATTTGTAATCAATTTTTGCGTGCGTTCAAGTTTAATTCGAATTAATTCGCTCACCGACCGCATATATATCTTTTACTAATCCACTTCTGTTACAAACTGGTGGTTCACATACCTCAAGATGGCATGGTAAACAAGATAATCCGTTGATGGTTGTCAAACATCCGAAGAAAATGAGAAGTATAAAAATAGTTTTCCATTTTGTTGATGTTTTTGTAGTTGAATGCAAAAAAGTAATAAGAATACTTACATCTTTGCAACTAAATTTCTGAAAAACTATCAAATCTGTAATAATTCTGATTTATATTAGTTTAATTTTTTTCATAGCCACTGTCCTGGAGTCTGATCACCCTGACCAAAGGAAGCCCTGAAACGGCTGCCACTTATAGACGGACAGAGTATTACAAATTTGCTGGAAGGATATGATCGTTTTGCGTTTTCGGCTTAACCTACCCAAGTTATTATACCCTGGGTTGAGTGGTGGGGGGCATGGATTAGCGATCTGGGTATTTAAGAAGCTACTAATAACATTTCTTGGAAAAAAAGAACACTATTTCGTGACGATATGTGTTCCCGATATTTCGATCAAAGAAAACATTACTACTACACAAATAAATAGGCGAACCAGCAACACTGTTTTGTGTATGCATTTTTTATCTAACATCCGTTAGAACGTAAAGTCACATCATATATTTTTGATTTTCATTTAAAAACCTTTTCAGCTGCCTTTGTCGGGGGCGAGATCATGAGCATCATCTTTTTTTGTGTGGCGTAAAGATGCTGATGACGTCTAACAATTTCGAGCTAATAATCACTTTCATACACTACTACAGTAACTTGCAACAAAATCTTACAAACAAGCTGGGCAATTCGATTCTGTGATTCGAATCGAACCGAAAGCACAAATTATTCGAAATAATCGTGAATAGGTCACGAGAACAAAAACTTGCTAAATATAGTGGAATTTTCATTTTCAACGACAAAATGCAATCGATTTTGACTCCAAACATGACCAAGATCGGTTTGTATTTTGTCATTAAAAAAAGAAAATCTCCACTCTTGGACGAGCATTTTTTAATTAAAAGAATATTGTCTGCAAGCTCGGTATATGCTAATATTAGTAATATGTATCTATTTCTTGAATCACATAACGGAGAAAAAATTGTAATAGTAAAATGGATTCCAATTCTAAATAATTCTGTTTTTTTTTTCGCAGTTGTAATTGTAATGTATGCCCTACGACTTATTCCAATCTGAAACTTTATTTTGTCATGCATGAGCCACAGATGGGCTGCACATTGACCGCGCAATCCATGAGTGGCTCATACATAACAAACCTGTGTTTAGCAGAATAATTCTATCCAGAAGCTACACCAGACGCAAACTCACGAAAACACCCAAAAAACCTGGTCACGAGACTGTCTGAATTTTTGTTTAAAACAAACCCTTCTTACACCACAATACGTTCAAAATTATCAGAAAATTTAACTGTAAATATAGAGACACTTCGATGCATACTTAATATGACTGAATTACATTTTTTTTTTTTTTCGCTAAATTGATTATTTAAATAGGTTGAAACTGGTTTGACTATGTATAGGGCTTGAGAAAGCCTAGTATCCGAGCTGCGGTTCATCTTTGGTACATACTTGACGAAAAGAGATTTTCGAAAAAATTCCACAATGAAAGTATTCGATTTGCTGAATTGACTTATACACCTGATATCATTTTGAACTGCCAAATGTGCATGCAAACCGATAAGTTTATTCTAACAAAAAAACGAAAAAAAATCATATCTAGGAACTACTTACTGGGCGATTATCCATATTTTTTCCGGCTGAACTGAACCACATAATCAGCTTTCCCTCTCTCTATATTAATGTTATCCCGGCCAGGAATATTATTAACAATCATGTTTTGTCGACCATGAGACACTTATGCATGGCGCCGTTAAGACAGTGAGTCATGTTTTGACAAAATAAAATTTCTTTCGTGACTCTATCCGGTTGTAACAAAATTCCCAGTTACTTTCACATATTATTTTGCACAGTTTACGTAGAACTAGCTCACGCTTGGTTACGCCTGCGTACAATTGAAAGACGACACATATATTATATTATACCGTTCACCGTTAAACCGTTATACCGAGTAAAAACTAGCACCATTATCCAGCCCTCTTAATAATCGATTGAAATATGAAAAAAAATTATGGCTTGACGTATTGGAGGCGACAACGGATGCCAATAATAATATATATGCACCAGCGTAATTTATGAAGGGCATAGAGCTGCTGCTTTCCCCTCTCCCCTTGGTCGATCGTGAAATATCGCAAAAGGTGCTCGAAATGCTTCAAAACGTGAGAAATAGCAATTTTATTTTTTGGCTTACTGTAGTTATGACATGCTCTGAAATCCCCTTTTCAAATTATTTTCCTTCGTGTGTCCTGCCGCGTACGTCATTTAAGAAAGATTCTTTGCCTACGGCGGCCCAATAGGACGTAATAACTTTACCCAAAAATGTTTCAAATTTTTCCTCTTTCCCCCCATTTCGAGCTTCTAAATATGCCACTAAATTATATACATACAGCAAATGAAATTAAAGTGTATTGCAGATTACCTAACGAATTCAAAACATTTAAGTACATTTCGTCATCAGAAATAAATTTTATTTTCCCAAGCATGAGTCCCCAATGGACCGCGTCTTGTAGACTCGATCCATCAGTGACCCATACTTAACAAAGCACGCTATAGACGATATTTTTTTTTCCATGATTATGACATCACTGCATATAATGGCTTAGGCTTCACACTGTGACAAAAGTACAGTATATTTACTGTTCATTTACAATAATTGGCGTATTTTTCTAAAACTCGAAAATGTCTTGTGAGTGAGATTGATACCAAGGGTGGGGGGCGTTCCATTAAAAGTCCATAATTGGCCGAAAAAGTATATTTACTATCAAAAGGCATACGATTTTGTAACTTTTTTAGTAGTGTATCAATTTACTCACTGTGACGTCATAATCACCAAAGGCCAAACAGTAACAGTCTGATCTCAAAATCCAATCATCCAACCAACGTCCGTGTTCAAATTTTTTACCAAAGCATGGCCATGCTTTGACGGCGTCATTTATTATACGTTCATACTCGATTGAGTATAGCGTACAAAATCTCTATACAAAGTTATCTATAAAGCAGTGATTAGACTAAAAACAATGCTTTATTTGACGCCTACGTAAAGGAAAAATATGTGTATAAAGTTATGTTGTCGTCACTAACTGGCGTATTTAGGAGGTAGGGCATGGCGCCATGCTTCTTCTTCCTCGGCGACCAAAAAAAAATAATGGAGAATTGCTTTTAAAGTGGTTTATAAAAACAGAAAAAAATTTAAAAAAAAAAATCGAAATGGCCGATTACACTCATTGATTTTATTTTTTAGTCCTAAAAACCCTCTTTTAATTTTCCCCACGCCTTCTGCCGCGATTTACTATCTGCTTTTATCATGGTATGCAATTAAAATTATTATTTTTAGAAAAAATTCATTGTGACGCCCAAATATGACGTCATAATTTGTCCTGCATTTTTGTAAAATTTTGATCCCCTCTCCCTTCCCACGGTTCTAAATATGCCCGTCGTTGTCACATACTCTGCATTATTTTTCAGAAGTGGCAGAGAACAAACCGTTTCAGCATCATCACCCAGGACAGATAAACACTTACCTGCACTTTACGATAGCGATGCTTCCAAACTTTGCCCGGGGCGAATTTCAATAAAAAAATATCATTTTCAATCACGCTTTGTTCCCACTGCCAGTGCGCGGTTTAAATGTATGGCCCACTCTTGACAAAATAAAATTTGTAAATAATATTCTTTGTTTTAAGTGAACCACTGTACTATTGGTCATCATGTTGGTGTCAATCTAGGGGCGGAGCAATTCGCGAATCTCTTTTCGAATCACAATTGTTTTCGAATCAGTCCGCGAATCAGACATAGAACAAAAACTTGCTAAATAAAATGGTAAAATAAAATTTCAATTTTTAAATACATAAAATAACTATATAAACTGAAATGAAATAGAGGTTTCAACGAAAAGGAACCGAACGCTTACACTGCAACAAAATTACAGTAAATTTACAGTCAATTTTGTAGTAATTTGCATATTCCTTATCATCATTTATTCTAGGTCAATCAAATCACAAAAAGAACCCTGTACAAGCGGCCATTATATGCGCGCAGGGCAATATTTATTGGGGAAGATATATGATTTCCCAGTTCGGCCTAGTCTACCCAAGTTATTACACAGTGGTTTTAAATGGCTTGTCGGAATTAATGAGCTACACCTGCCGGGACCCCGAACTCGATATCTTCAACCTGCGATGCCAACATGATATAGTTACTAACCTCGAAATTCGAACAATAACGTTTTTTGATGATATTAACGCGTCCAAGTATGGACAGTTGATGGACCGCACCTCGTGGTGCGTTCCATCAACAGCCCATACTTGGCCCGAAATGTTCTATTTTGTAGTTTTGTCAGAAGGATTATACTAGATTTTTGTTACACTGTATACTACAGAAAAAACAGCGGCACTTAAAGCGAAAATCCTATCCTAGGAAAATTGGGCTAGTGTAACAAAGTACAATGATTAATATATATGTAGGGCTGGTCAAACTCGAACCCTTTGGAATTTCGAATCTGATTCGAATATTTTTTTTCAATAATCAGATCGAATCACTAATTCCCATGTAAATAACAAATGTCCCATTTTTAGTATTACACACTTGGTCTCCATTGTAAAAATCGAGAAATTTATAGTGTAATAGCGTATTTTTTTGTAGTACATATTCCATGTCTTAGAACAACATAAAATTATGCCGATCGGATCGATTTGAATCACCGAACCGAATCAAATTGCCCAGCCCTATATATATATATATATATATATATTCTAGCGAGAACTAAACCAGTTTTCTTTTCTGTGAGCTTTGTCGTGGCCTTAAAGTATTTTCCTCCGAGAACAAATAGATATCGCATGGTGTCATCATCACCCAGGGTAGATACCATCCATTGCACTTAATTATAGCAATTCGGTCCTTTGGGATGTTTTTTCTAGTCCTTCCCACCTGTAATGTAATCACTGGTTTTTTTAATGTCATTTTTTGATTTTCACCACGTTCTTCCGTCACCTCAAATATTTTACCAACAAATTAAAAATGAATTTCGACATAGATGATAAAACATATTATTTTCGAACGAATATATTTTTGGGCGAAATTAAGAAAAAAAATCAGGAAATTTTTTTTCGCTTGGCAGTTCGTTCAACTTGTCCTTAATTGAAAAAGCGAAAAGTTTTACGAGATTCTGACAGATTTTGCGCGCCTATGTTTCTACAAAGTAAAGTTTCTAGTTTGTATACATATTATTCATTATGTTTATTTTTTACCACTCAACCCAGGGTGTAATAACTTGTGTAACGGCTAAGCCGAACGGAAAAAGATCGTATCTTTCGAGCATTTGTAACCATGTCCGTCTATAAGTGGCCGCAGATACAGAGCCGTGGGGCAGGGTGATTCACTCTAAGAAGCGCGCTATAAAAATAATATATTTGTCACAAAAACAAAAATCATTCCTTCTCTTTCAAAAAACATCCTGAACCCACTACAACATATCACAAGCCTTAGTTGTGATGCGAACATTATTACCCAACAACGAGAGAGTAGTGATCACAGCCAAGCTTTTACTTCTGAATTTGTTTTTTATTTTAATTTAATTTGAATTTCCTAGGTAAATGATTACATAGGTGATAACTTTTTTTTCTACATACTACGACATTTTTGGTAAATGTAATACCATCACTTGAATTTTAATTTACTGCTTACCCTACACTGTAACAAAAATACAGTAAATTTCACTGGCCATTTGCAAGTAATTGCATATTTTCCAAAGTTAAAAAAACGGCCACGTTGATGAAATTTCTATGCCAATTATGTGGGTGTTGATGGAACCGCACACTTCGCGGCGCGTTCCATCACACACCCCATATTTGGCCAAAAAAATTAATTTTGAATTGTTTTTCAATACCCACTGAGTAAAATTACTGTCAAAGACCAGTGATTTCTGTTGCATTTTTTTTGTACAGTGGAGTTTTATCTCGAACAAGGATAGTTGGTGTCCTTTCCTAAGTACTTGGTTGAAAATTAGGTAAATATTGACTTGTTATACATGAGATAAAATTTACCAGGCGTGAAACCCAGGACAAAAAACAATTTTAAAGTTAAAGTAGGTAAATGAGATATCCACTGTCACAAAAGATCCAGTAAATTTTACTAGGCATTTTCAGAGCAATTGTCATATTTCCAAAATTAAAAAAAACGGAGCATGTGAAGATGAAATTTAGGCTGATGATTGTCTGTTGAAAAAAACGTCCATCGTTTGGCACCATGCCTTTAGACAAAACAAAAATCGGAAAGATATTCTTATGACTGGGAAATGATTTATCACATCAAATAGCCCCTTCACTGGGTTTTTTGTCCGACTCACCCGCCGAAAAAGTAAATTGAAAGTTTATTCTAACGGAAATTACGCAATAGAGATATCAAATCCCTTTTGCAAAGAACGGCGAAATTTTATCTGAAAAACATGTTCTAATGATGTGATTCGTCGCAAAATTGAAGAAAAATTATTGATGATTTGAGGTAGTGAAACCCTGACCCCATCGCTTCCGCCACTCGCTTCGACAATTAATGGTGTGCACTGTCCGCCACCTGTGCTCGACATTATGTGCACTGTGAGACCGTATTACCGTTCCATCTGAACCTAATTTGTCTTGTTTGGCAGACCGGATATTCGTATTCCTAAAAACGCTTTTTACCGATGGGGACCCGGGACCGATTGCAGAGTGTTTTATATATAGGGTTCCAGGAAGTTTTTCTTTTAGGCTTTTTTCGGGAAGAAACCATAATGTGAGGAACCTTTTTTGCACATCGTCCTTTTTCCCTTTTTTCTGTTTTCGTTTCTTAATTTGTTTTTTTTTTACCCGAAAATCCATTGGCAGTTGTTTTTTTTGAAGTGGGTTGGTAAGGTTTGTTAAAATCCAACATCTTCTGGTTTCAGGATTTTTTTCTTTGTGAAGGCAAGGAACCCATCTCGAAATCATATATGTAATATAAAACGGAAGGCAAAACATTATATAATAATAGAATATCCATGGCAAGGTGCCAACCCTTTGGTAAGGTTAAATCCATTTGTTTTCTGTTTAACACATTTTCATTGGCCACCCTTTTAACTGCAGTTCTTTTTAGTTCCTACTAGTTCTTACGTCCTATCGATTGAGTCCACAACTCTCCTGTCTCAAAGTCCTTCCTCATGATCTTCCCTGTTGGTGATTTAGGAATCGAATCAACAAAACTCAATCCCATCCGTGCAGCTGTTTGTAATTTGCAAGTTTTTTTCTGAAGAAAACACAAATTGATGAGAAATAATCAAGATATCGGGTGTGCTCTTTTTTGTATCGCTCTAAGCAAGGGCGGAAGAATATTTTTTTTTATATTTTGGAAGTGGATAACCAAGACCAAGGCCCCGTTACTAAGCGCCTACTCATAGAAAATAGTGAAGACAGGGTGTGATTGATGGAAAGGTACAATCTTTTCCTGTTCAAGCTTAGCCTGGACAAGTTAGACCATTACGGTTGAGTGGGTAGGCATCGATTAACAAGCGGACTCACCGGAACTCCGAACCCGAGATTCTCAACCTGAGACGCCAACAAAGGTTCAACCACTAGGCCATCGCAACCACTTGGCCCACTTTCTTGAAAACTTACCTTGCATATATCCGTGGATTTCCTTTTCAGTCAAACTTGCATCTTTCGTTATAATAAAGCCTCTTGCCAGTTCCCCGCATTCCTCATCAGGTATCCCGGCCACTGCTGCAATCTGAGATAGATGGGTGCCCCAAGTAGAACTGATTCAATTCAGAAGAGTTCGGTACAACCCTGCGTGAATGACAAGTTGTATGTTATGGATGCAAGAAAAACTGCTAATATTCTCGCTGCCCAATAAATCTCAGCCCACACACTAAGAGTGTAAAAAACTTTGTGTCCGAACTCCGAGCGTGTGCCCGGTTAGCTCAATCGTAAAGCGTTGGGAATATACCCTCCCGAGCTACGCATCTGTGATCGTCCAGGTTCGTAGGGTACGAATCCCGCAAAGAATGATGATTATATGCGACGTCAGCCCTCGCCGGTGCAGCGAGTGGTTACACGTAAGGTGCCGCTTCCCCGGCTTCCTCTCCACCAACGACCGGTCAATGCAACAGAAAAGGAGAAATACGTTAATCCAAAAAAAAACTCGCCACCCCGATTCGGAAACTGATACTCCACGAAACGTTGTGTTCGCCATTATGTTAGGCTGTATTCTCGACATTTTCTCTCCGCGCGGGATAAAAAATGATACCCTATTCCAACTTAGATTGAAGTATATTTTTCTTCGTGTTGTAAGAGGGGATAGGATAGCGCATCATTTCCGGAACTGAAAGCCGAGACAACGGCTTACCCCATACCATACGGACCACGACCCCTCGTGCAGACACCAAATCTCATTACTCTGAATCTATCTGGTCAAGGTTTCGAGTTAACAATTATCTTATTTTTTTGTACATACTGACTCCTGTTATTACGAGAAAGCCGTGAGCAATGCTTACGGGAACCACCCACCCGTGCGCCGACGAGGCGTCTAGCAGAACTCTCGCGCGCGATACACATAATAACCCCCTTCGGGATCCGAGACTTCTTCAGAACGTTCAGAGAATGCGTACCTTCGTACGTATTATCAACACGCGACATTACCAGAATAAGCTAGAACCGATTTTGAATCTCTGACTCCGCGATATCAAAGGATCACAAGGATCACAAAATACCGATGAAGGAAGACAAGCCATTCCTTAAAAAACAAAATATTGCAAGGTGACCAACTTGACAGATATATATGTTTACTAAAACAATGAATTAATAAACTATATTAAAAATATATTACCTGAAATCTCTTTATATTTAAATTTAATCTCCTTCAATCTATCATGAGGATAAAATCATTCCATTCCTCATCATAGTGTCCGATATCACCTGGAATAAATAGATAAAAAAGCGCGGCTCGTTTGATGAAAAAAGAGCAAATTGACAAGTTTTCCTATTAAACAAAAATACGTGTAAGGTAGGAATTTTCCTCATTACATAATATTTGCTGATTTAATTAGGGGGGGGGGGCGGGTGGGACGCCCAAATAATAGGCATATGGAGCTATCCCCAACCTGAAATTTTTTCGATTATTCATACCAAAATCGCGTATATTTGTGAAAGTTCTGGAATGCCTTCGTGAGCCCCAGGATGCTAGGCGCTTGTTCATCGATTTTAACAGCTGTTTGCATATTATGTGGAATTTAGCTGCCTCCACTTGAGCGCTGCGTATATCCTTTCACTCGGAGTAGACTTGAATAAAAAAATTAAATTGTGTATTGCGATCATCTATTCTAAATCGATTCGGATGGTAAAATGTAGGATTGTCACCTGTATGCAGCCATCCATATATCGCAATCTATTGTCAACAAGTCAGTGGCCTCTCCCCGTATCTTTTATTAGCTCCTTTCATTACCTGTGTTTTGTTATAAAATATAATGATAATATAATGTTTCAACTGGAATGTGAAATTAGGCAGAAGTCTACTGTCCACTGACTTTCTGTAACTGACTATCAAGAAATTATATAAATAAATGGAATAAAACCTTATGCAGCACCCTCACTTTAAACTTTGTAAGGGGTGTTTGAAATCTGAGACCTAAGAAGGCCCTCTTTTGGGAAAATTATAAATTAAAAAAAAATGAAAGTATTAAAAAAAAAATGCAAAATTAAATTTGCCACAGTGAGCAACAAGTACCTGAAGGACCTTTCACACACAAATTTCTCCGTCAACGTTCACCAATAAACGACTTCTTGACCTGTTTTTTGCAACATCGAGAATCTGTAAGAAGAACGGAACTATATAAGCAAGTTTGAAAACATATTTGCAACCTAGGATGCTACAAACCAGGGATCGGGCAAACCCGCATCATTTGGAATCGACTCGACCCTTTGATTTCGATAATTCATTTTCGAATTCGAATCGTGAGTCATCCCCTATTAGCATTTTCCAATAATAAGCAAGATATGTCTTTTTTTCTATTAACAAATTGTTCTCCCTGATGAAAAACCGCAAGAAGTATTTAATCAGCGCCTAACAAAGTGATTATATTAAGCATAAATACTTCCCTCAAAGAGGCAATTGCCTGTCTGCTACCAAAGCCCACTCCATGGCTCTGAAATGCGCATATAAGTTCCATATCTTAACGTTACATAATTAATACAATTCGATTTTGGTCATCTTGTTGACCAAGATACGATAGTCAATTTTGGTTGTTAAAATATGGAAAGTCCACACTTAAATTTTGTATTACTTTTTTTACGCTTCCCTGATGTTAACGACTCTCTCACGACGGAGTCAAAGCAATTGAGCTTTTCCCCAGCGATTCGAATTACCGAGAATCGAATTGCCTCATCTTTCAAACTATCACCAATTACCTAATGATCGTATTCGGTTAGAAACACTTGTCGAATATATTTGCAGCGGTCTCACCTGGGAATGAACGGACTTGTCTATGATATATAACGTAACATACATGGAAAAAAAAAATGAAATTACACTCACAATATGTTAACGCTATGTCAATAAATTGGATATATATAATGACTGTGAAAATTAAATTCTTTGCATATGGCACGTACCTTTAGTTTTGTTTTCACGCCGAACTTCTCCAATCGTTTTCGATTACGTGTCACCCAGAGCGCCTGTTTGTGAGCAAGGGGGGCGGACTTGCTCTTCTACTCATTCCCCAGTACTGAATATTAAAAAACGATTAATTATTAGTTTAAGTATGGCTTGGCGTCACCTTAGGATTCTGATGATTCCCGACGATCGAGAGATTCTGAAGACACACATTATTCGAATAGATCAATTAAACGGTCGGCCATAAAAAACAAAAGATTTGTTAACTAGGAGCGGAATTATTTTTTAATTTTAAACAGACCAACAATGCACATCCGACTCTATTGGTCAAAGTTTACCCGAAATCGCATTGTATTTTCTTTCTCGTTATAATATAACGAATGTAATCGCGTTCCAGTCATAACAACGAGCGTGCGATTAAAAAACACGAGACACGCACCACATTTTAAAGGTCGTGGTTACAATTTTAGGCCAATATTTGTGAATTGTAGACTGATAACAGTTTCAATTAACCTATTCATAAACATATCATAATAGTAAGAGCATATACAGTGTGTAGAAATATTCTCCAGGTTTTTTATAGGATTACTAGGAGCGACATCGATACCGATGCACACAAAAATAGTTCGAACATCAATTCGAATGTCTTGAAATCAGTCACTTTCTTCGCCAGGCCCTCTATTAGACAGAGAGTATACTTATCTTTGAATTTGTATAGAGCGTGAGGCGTCTTGTTTCCTGCAGTGGTCGTACTGGTCCAAAAACGATAGGAAGAAGTGGCAGTTAGTCGTTCGCGCATAATCCAGGTCATATAAGACTCCCTTTGTTTAAAGAAGATATTTATGAGAACTGTTTAAAAACTCAATTAAAAATTGTCACTAGATAAAGGAGTTAAATATAGTTGATCTATATTACTGCCTTACTACTTCTAGCCACTATGATTATTATTGGGCGTGGCTTTTTATGAAGTATGCGAGTCAGGGAACCGTGTGATAAAATTTTAAATACCTACGATGTTTTTTTTTCGAGAATATTCGTAATAATACAGTAAAATTCAGAAACGCTCCTCCTAGCGAAAAGCGAGACCCATTTGCACGAGTGCTCATCCTGCAACATTAGCGTGTACGTGAATCACCGTCTCCACGCGTATAACTCTATTCGTCTTCAGTGGTTTTTTTTTAATAAGCGCACTTCCTGAAATGGAAACAACCCAGAACACGAGTGACCCTGTACTGGCGACCACAGTGCAGACTATAAGGGTTGTTGAAAAAATACATGACTCTCTCCGTTCGTCGAACTTAGCCGCTAGTTATTACTCACACAACCCATGGCATTCGTGGGATTAACGAGTCGGACACTCATCGCCGAGTAATCGAACCCGAGAATATTACAACACCCCGGTTTCCATCATGTTTTAACCCACTAGGCCACAAGGTCATAGTCTGTTTCTTAATAGTAATAATTAGAGGAACACGATGAAGGAAAGAAATAACATCGATTAACCGTGAGTGACTGTACATCCGACACAGTTCTTGGTGAAAGCTTAAGCGATTTTTCTTCAGATACATGGTAGCCGGCCAAATAAAACTGACACGCTAAATATTTCCCCTCAGGAGTGACGAGAGATCGTATTTGTCCCATGAGAGGTTGAGTGGATCACATCCGCAAGTATACTAGACTGGAGTCACACACCTATTGAGCAACTGTAACCACGTGGAAAGATAACGAAGTGGGTTGTGGATTCTAGCCTGGACCAATTCCATTCGAGGATTTCGAAAAGATTGGATAATACAATTTAATTCGAATCCCATCCGTGAATCGTTCTATAAGAACAAAAACCTTGCTGAATCAACATAAACTGGGTCAAATTTCACAAAAAAATCAATTTACATTATTAACTTTAAAAATATAGAAAAATTGTTTTTTTTTTAAGACATGGAGTATGAATTGAATATACCCTATAAACTAATAAATTTCTCGATTCACGATCTCACAATTGATACAAGTTGTAATAGCAAAGAATAGAGGTTTTATTTCTTATTCACATAGAAAAGAAGGATTTCGATCCGATTTCGAAAAAGCTATTAGCAACTCAGAGTCGAATTCCAATGATTCGGTTTTTATACTACCCCACCGGCTTGATGGACCTACGTTCAGGTTTGAAAAATGAGATCTTTGGAATATGACACATTGGGAATTGGGGATAAATGGGAGGGAATAAGAGGAGAGGTAAGGGAAGTACAAATGCTCTGTAGGTATAAGATTTTAAGAATAGTTTTAGCGTAATTTTTACGTTAGTCAATCAAGAGGGCGGATGAAGGGGAAAACAAACACGGGGTGGAAAATGGCTCTTTTAGTGTGGGTAACTCTAGTTAAAAATATCACCGACCTCTCGTCGAGAGTATAAATGTAACTATACTCTCTTGTATAGTATTACCAAAGTCAATGTAGAATGAGTCTGTATAAGCAGCGCGCAACATTCGAGAGATTAATCAGGTTTTATTAATCTGGGAATTATTGGAAATAAAGTCTCTGGAGTTCTACCCAAAAGAGAGTAAGACCTTACCCTATTTTTTTGGTAAAAGTTCGTTAAAAACCATATCTTAAGGTCTACCAATTGGTTGCCACTCACGCCCTGGACTAGACGAGCTACAGACTTCATCAACTCCCATTTAACATATAGTGGTTCAATCGCTGATTGTTCCCTCAGATAGCGCAGGAGTATTTCTTACCTCGTGGGACCATTCAGTGTTGGTCTTCCTTTTAGGCGCCTGCGCTCCTGGACCTCCAGGAACTACGATAGGATACTCACCAATATAAAAAAAGTGGAAAGGAAATCAAAAACAAAATAATGAGCAATTGCGCGCGTGGAAAGACGTCTAACGACATTTAACGGAAAAAGAGGAGGCCACAACGACAGAACGGAGAGGTGCAAAATGAGGAGGCGCATTCCAATGGACTAATATTAGTGATATCTCGTAATATGACTTTCCGCTTCCTAATTATAAAGAAGTTTTTACTGATTCATTTTCATAAAAATTTCTTCGTCAGCGCCCTGGCACCTAGTGCTCTCTAATTCGCGATTTAACCTATTCAATTTCTTGCATATTCGGCCACCATAAAAGTGAGAGTTATTACAATTCAGATTCCTACCCAATAAAACTTTGGCGTAAGTTAACGTATTTTCCAGTTATATATTCTCATTTCCAAACCTTGCTATTTTACCGCAAGCACTGTCTGCTGCACATGCAATTTCCCCCCAGCCTCTCGTTTTCGCAGGCACAAGCAAACCGAAAACGCGATTTTGTAATGCAAGCTAACGGAGAAGTGCTGGGCTCTCGTGTTTGTGTGTTCGTCCGGACCGGGCAGTAACATAAAATACAACTACTCGTCAATTATGCGAAGGTGTGTTATTGTTCGATTCTTTCTATTATTTTGTCACCCTCGAAACCAACGACACGCGTAACTGTCTCCAGCGCGCAATGTATTTTTGCTAGAATTGAAGTCGTTTTATTTTCCTGCTCTCAAAAAACAGAGTATTTTTTGTTCCGTTCTAAAATAATTCTTACGCCCAATCTCGGTAGCAGATTCGAGTGTCTTACTCCGATTGCGGATCGCAAATTATAAGTTGAATGTAAAACAAAATTGGTGGTTCTCTCCCAAAAATATTTTCATTCTGGAATCCCCGTCACAGTCCGAGCGAGGGAGCATAAAGGACGACTCGTATCATGGTAAATTCACAAAAATCGCGCTGCAAATCAAATTTCCTTTCTCCGATACGCCTTATGTGATTTCCTCCAATTGTCCAGATAAACAATCGTTGAAAGAAGCATCAACTATATACTCCCAGAACTTGTTTTATAACACCGAACTTCACAACGCTGTAATAAGGCTCTAGATATCAATCCCTAGATAGATGGAAAGAAGCGTAAGTGGATGATGGCTACCTTATTACAATCCGTTTGGTTCTACATGTGCGTCATTCTAACTACAATAAAAAAAATGATAAAAGCTAAAAATTATGTATCTATCGAGTGGTAGCCAAAATCCAAACCACGATGGAGGCGCGATGGTTAAACCATGTTGGCGTCGCAGTTGGAAGATCTCGGTCTTCGATGAGCCCCGGCACGATTCCGCGCTCCGCTTCACCATGTCCAGGCTCACAACACAACCTAGGCAGTCATCTACTTGAGTACGCTACAGCCGAACAGGCAAGAAATGACACTCGCATCCTGTCAGTCTATATGAAAATCGGCCGCTGTTTACAGCGGCCTTGGTGCACGAGATGGGAATCTCCACTCTACTAAGTTGGAGCATATAAAAAAAATCAAACAAAACCTCTAATATACTATCGAAAAAAAAAAAAAATCCACTGCATTAGAAAAATATACTCTTTTTCTAATTTGGGCATCAATGAATATCTCTAATACTTGTCAAACAAGCGGTTTTCATCTAAATTTTCAATAAATACGCCAAAGCAAATATGCCGTAACAGAGCCATTTGCAATTCACAGCAAAATCATCACCACGCGGTCTGGTACGGAACGAGATTTTCACGCGATTGGAAAAGTTTTTTTCTTAGTCCCCATCTAACTTGCAGTAGAATTACTTTTGAACTAGGCATGCAAGCGAAGGCGCATCATCACATTCTATAATTTAGTTTACAGACAAACTATCAATCTTGGAAAGATATCTGAATTCCCTGCGATTAAGCGTTACCGAATTGCAGAACAAAGTCGATTCGGTTAGGGCAATTTCATTCGGTGATTTTTCGAATACAAGTCTCAAGGAAGATTTCTTCCGAATCAATCGTGAATCCGTTCATCAAGGAAAAAAAAACTATTTTTAAAATTCAACAGATTTTCCAAATACAATGCACCGAAATGCAATCGATAATCTGGCGAAAGTTTTTTCTACGCAAAATCGCATTAATATTCTGATTCTTCGGTTAAAAATTAGAAATCTTTGTAGCTCTTTGTGTGGTTAATATACTATGAACTCTATAAATTCTTCTGCAGTTTCACAATTGTAGGAAGTGATATCTCACTTCATACAGTCAAAAATGCTGATAAATCTAACTTGTACCATCCGGGGGGTGGGGGGGGGGTCAAATTTTTACAAAATATATGTCCAAGAGAGCGACCTTAGTACGAAACTTTTCAATATCGTCCCCTTCAGCCATTACATAGCAACATACAAAGGAAAATTACCTTGCTATAGTCAGAGAACAGGCACCATATGTATTGAGGCGTTTATCATCACCCCATTTGTTAAGCCAGTAGTTCCAACTTGAATGACGGGTAGAGAGCACAAATCTTGCATCTACTTCTGGGTCTATGTATTGTGGCCTAGGGAACACGTGAGAACCTCATGACCATCGGTAGGCATTTTAAATTGAGATTATAAATTGCTAACAGACTTTTTTATAGAAGTCGAACTACCGACAATTTGCGTAGGTTGCGTTTTATTTCATAGTTTTTTTTTATAGCTACTTATACTACTCCTTAGGAGGGATCCCACCTGTCCAAGGCCCTGTCATCAGCGGCCAATTTTAGACGGACAGGGTTACCATTACTCGAAAGATATGAATATTGTACCCGATGGCATTATTACCGCAAATACGGCGCACTTTTGCTCTGGTATGTTTCCTTCTCACTTCACGCATTTCGTGAATTGAAACAGGCGACATTTTTTCCTATCGCTCCACTCAGAGAACGAGAAAAAGAAGAGTATCTGCTACGATTCTTCGCGTTCAATTCCGTTTTGGTGGCTTTGTGGGACATGTGAATACCGACTTACTGCAAGCAAGCAATGCCAGGCTTGTAATCGCCGCTCGTTTTTATGGTTTATTATCCGAGAAACGACATAGCACATGCCAAAGACAACGTAAGACAAACGTGAACAGGTATTCGTGCTCGTCTATGCAGATTATTCCGAAGCAAATTCAAACAGAAATTTTCTATGTTGTCACGAGCATGAGCCTACAGATTAACCGGTCTCTCATCGACGACAGTTCCATCAATGGCCCATACTATCAACAAAATGTGTGTTCGATAGACATCAAAATTTTTTACCGACTGGGAGACAGAAATAGTACAACATAGTGCGGCAAAACATTACGCTCCAGCGCTACGCACATTTTAACCTACAGCGGTTGGTAACGTACGTTACGTAACTAACCAGTTCACGATGTATCAACAGCACAAAACCATGATCATGTCATTGGAAATTTAAAGCGCAATTTTGATCGAAACTGGTTTTTGACAGCGTTTTGACAATCTAAACCGCCTTTAAAATAATTTAATTCCCGGGCGCCTGATGTTGTCGTCATGCGTTCCCATTGTTGCGCGGGAAATTTTTCAATAATTTGCTTCCTATTCCCGTTTTTTATTAAAGTATTTATTTAGACCACTGTAACGTAGACGATTTACGATTGATGACGATACTTTACTAAGGCACTATGTATTTCTTGCTTTTCCTCCTCTGCTGAGGATTATATCATGGATTAATCATTAGATTCCTAAATCTAGAAAGAGCCTTCCTACAACAATACATCTAAATAGTTAATTTAATTTATGATATATTTCTATTTATTTATACATTAAGCAAAGTACTTTCTTGTACATCATTAACACCGTTACCTTCTCCCTTTTCTTCTTTTCATCATCGAACGAATATGATTCGAGTCCGTTCTGCTTCTCCGGATAGTATAGATCTCCCTAGATCGCCTGTGTTAATAATACACAAATGTTAAAATCAAATAATAGGTTCCGTTAAAGACCCAGTCAGATATAGAAGAAATTGCCTCTGTTTTTTTTAATATGAGTTTGAATCTTCCACAAATCCCCATTACTGATGGGCGGATTTCTTTGACCATCTCTAGCCACATCACCTCCATTCCTAGTTTAAAACCACACATGACGTCCTTATTTGATTAGAAACCCCTTTGGTTTACTACTCGCTAGATTTTCCATTTTATGTTTTTTCCTCTGCTGACTAAAAGAACAAATGTATTTGTCTTTTTAATACCAAAAAGTTCGTTTTAAAAAAAAAACAAAGTCTATTCATCGTATTCAAAATATCATCTCGTGCAAATCATTGGGGGGGGGGGGGGCCCGGGGAGAAGGTGGGGGGAGGCGGGGGCGGGAGGGGAGGTGGAGGGGGCAGGAGGAGCGGAGTGGGGGGTGGGTGGGGGGGGGGGTGGGGGGGGGGGGGGGAGCACAGATCATTGGATGTGGACGGCGGGTGGGGGTGGGGCAGAGGGGGAGGGGGGAGCGCGGTAGGGGGGAGGGGGCAGGGGCCGGTGGGGGTGTGTCATGGGGGGGGGGGGGGGGGGGGGGGGGGGGGGGGGCGGGGGGGGGGGGGGGGGGGGGGGGGGGGGGGGGAGGGGGGGAGGGGGGGTGGGGGGTGGCGGGGGGGGGGGGGGGGGGGTGGGGGGGGGGGGGGGGGGGGGGGGGGGGGGGGGGGGGGGGGGGGGGGGGGTATGGATTCCCCTTCCCCTCCCATTATCTACCTGGCGCACATCTCTTCTTTGAGACTCATTAATGGTCATATTATGAGTGAGTAAAATATACCCACCACTGGCCTAACAACGTAGCGCAGTACTGAAAATATGAAACAACATACAAATAAAACTACTTTGTCATATTGCCAGTGTCATATCCCATAATGGCACTATTTCCCAAAGTTAAAAAAGCCGAAAACCCACGTTACAGAATGATGAGAACTTCTATATCGCCAATATTGGGGCTGTTGCTAGACATTTACCTTCGTGGTTCGTGTCCCATCAACACCACTCCAAGTATTTTGACCATAAAAGTTCAATTTTCAAATAATTTTTATACAATACCACAGGAATAAGATCTACAAATTACTGTCAAAAGTAGAGCCCGAGGATTTATTTGAGGTGGTCTACTTTTTAGGTTACAGCATGACTGATGCTTGATAAATCGCGCGCGTATTTTTAGCAAAATAAACATTTTTGATTATGGATAGCAACGCTACGAGGCAGATATTTTGCCCTGGAATGTAATGTCTGCGTTACTCAAGATCAAGACGATCATTATTTGTAGCTTGAAGCGCTTGTCCTCGGCGTTTTCCAAACGATGAGATTTCTGGATACGTACCTGTATTGACTTCACATTGCTTACCGACTTTCCTTTATTTTGGTCACATTGTCAGGAATTGTGAAAACAATCTTCCGGCTCGTCCGGTGTTGTTTCAGCAACATTTGAATAAGAGGAAGCTCAGATTTTTTAAGATTCACCTGTTTTGATGAAATTAAATTGTAAATTTTGTAAAAATATATACTCAATCGATTACCTATTCGCTCATTATAAACTTAAATGCATTGTAACGATAGAAAATGCACACTAACACAGAAATCACACTGGCTCTTTGACAGTAATCTTTATGTTACTTGACGAATATTGGGAAAATTTTTTTGATTTATGGGGGGTGTTTGATGGAATCTGCAAACCTTCCAACGGTTGCGTTCACTAGAGCAATCAACAACCTAAATTTGGCATAAATCATGCCACGTCAACGACACTGGCGTTCCTTTTTTTCAACTTCTGAAATTTGCAATTACTTCGCAAAATGACCCCAGTGAAGTTTACTGTAACTCTTTTCGTACACGTTTATAAGAGATGTAGGGCTGTCACACAAGGGCTTGGGGCAGTTAAGTAACGGTGATACAAATTTTTTATCGTAATTCAATTCGAACCCAGCAAATAATTTTCGATACCGGGACAAACTTCGTCGTACCGTATACCATCTTTCGACAATATTCTTCTACGTACCGTAACCGTAACGATATTATTTTTGTTTTTTTTTTTTTCATCGTTAACCGCAACCCGAACTTTCGTACCAGTCACGCAAATTAAGCGTCGATTAAACTATTTTTTCATTTATTTCGGTTCTAAAATTGCGTACCAGTAACGAAACATCAGGTCACGATTCGCTGGGCAGCAAGTTTTCGTCTACCGCGTACCAACTAGCAATGTCCCAATCAGACTTTATTTGTAAGATCTTGGCCACCGCAAAGAAACGTCAACCAGCATCTTACATCAAACCGATCATCAATCGGGCCCGTTGTATATTTATGATATCTGGTTTAAAAATCCACGTACACGTAAAAAAAAAATAAGCCGCAGAAAGCTCGTAAATCGAGCAGAATGCCCACCCTGTCCCCACTAGCACCAAATATCCTTCATGAGTTCACACCAATTGCGTATAAATCTTATGAGCAATGGTTCAAGACCGTGGTTGATAAAATAGGTGGTTAGGATCGAGCTATCAGTTTAATCGATAACCTCGCGAAAAAATCTGCATTGTGTCGTCTCAACAGAATTACGAGACATTATCAATAGTGCGTCCGGTAGTTGCTGGTGGCAATTTACGTTCTCTTCCTTTCTCACATAAACTGAATAAGACTGAAATAATGCTATTTATGTTTTCATACTATACAGACGTAGTTTCCCAGACCATTATGATCATATTGTGACTTTTTTGGACCCTCTGTTATTTTCTTTTTTTACAAAAGATATCTTGCTATTTAAGAGATAGATTAAGTGTGCATCATGTAACAGTCAAGGCTCAATACACAGTCCCTAAACAATACAGTCTTTATAATTATGATGTTTCTGCCTCCGATAATATACTTCCTGATTAGTCTGGCGTGTCAAAGTACAAACAAAACGTAAATAGCGGTGGTTACTTGGTGAGCTTAGTTTGCATAGTTGGTCAAGGGGAGAGATTTTTTTATTATCATAAAATTGTCCGCGCAGCCTGCGTTCGCAATATTCCCAGATTAATTTTGTATATTTCGTACATTGCGAGCCGTTGAGTTATTTTTATTCAATTTTTAACAAAAATTCAGCGGGCTTCCGTTCCGGCGCTCAAGTACATTTTCCGAGCCTGGTAGTTTTATATTTCACTCTAAAAACATTCAAATTTAACAAATAAATATTATCAATATAAACATATTTTTTTCTGTTTCGTTCTCAATAAAAGTTGCGCGGCCTTCCGCACCCTAATCTTTTTAAATTTTGAAAGCCGTGATTGCAATGTGTGACTACCACCCACACAATTTTTTTCCGTAATCCGCCAATGTACAATGGATATAATTCGGGCACCGTGATAACTTAAAAATTTTTTAATATAAATGAAATGCTTATCTTGACGATTTTAAAATAAAGAATAATCACAACTCATTTGTTAATACAAAGAAATGCATTCAAATAAAGACGTCATAAAATCAGCCGTGCTATATGTAAGAAAAAAAAATCACAAAGTTTTGGCGCCACAGCAGTAAAACCGAAAAGACGGCAAAGCTAATCTAATCAGCATCAAAAATAAAAAGTTAAAATTATTACCAATTACCTGAATACCGCTTTTAGAATTTTAAAATTGCCCTTTTGTTTAAAAATAAAGAAATTATTTGAATAGACAACAATTTATATTAATAAATGAGCCCCGTTATGAAAAAAACGGAGATAGAAATGTTGTCACGAAAGTAATGCAAATAAACGAAATCATTCATAAAGTACAATGAAAAAATAACGAAAAATAGTACGGTACGAGTAAACAAAATATATACCGAACAAGACCGAACCCGTAAAAAAGTACATAAATTGAAAAAAAATGAATCGTACCGTACAATCGTACCGGAAATCAGAGAAATCGTACCGTAACCGAACTTTAAAACCGAACAAATAACTACCAAAACCTTGCTGGTCGAGCATTAAAAAATAATCAGGGATGGTTGACTATTATCAAATAAAAATTTGAGGAGTGACGGAACATAATGCCGTTCCAAAAAATTATGTAGTTTCTCACCAAAGTAAAAATAGAAAAACTAAAAAAAAAAATTAGCACGCCTTCGAGGCGCGAATTCAAAGTTTACTATAGTATATATCGTTTGTTGGCTCTGTTTAACGCGTGGCCTAATTTTATCTTGAAAAAACAAATAGTTATAACCAATGCGCCTTATGCGCATCAAGATTATAATTAGAAAAAAAGGAAATATTATTTTTTTAGTCCCCGCAATATTCAAGTCTTTTTTTAGGGAGAACACGGCCATGTTTTTTATGCCAATTTTTACATTATTATAGACTTGCGGTGAACGAAAGAATACATTGTAAAGAATAATGCCCTCGTGAAATTGCAGTTTTTTTCAAGGTATGTTCAACCCAGGTATATCTGACTGTGTTGCCCAATTAAACCCTGGTAACTATTAAAATAACCGGTTAAATAATTAATAACCGTAAAAATGTTAGACATAATACGCATCACATCAAAGCGGTTATAAATATTTCGAAGCTATACAATAAACTGTAAATTATCAAAAAGATAATTTGCAACTTTTTATTAATAAATTGATGATGATTAATATAAGTTATATATAGACTTGAAGCTTCACATAGCCCATATACAATGAGCTTTAATTTCAATGTGTTGTTTTCATTAGCCGAACTGAAGCATGAGTTGCCTCGGGCGAACGACTAAATCTCTAGCAACCGACATTTTATGTGGGTAACAATGTTAAAAATAGGTCTGATATCTCCCTTCCCGCCTGTCGCTAGATTATTGAATAATAAAAAACATAAGAAAGAAGTCACTTTCATCATCTGCGCCCCAAAAAGATACCAACTCAACTGCACTTAACCAACGATGATATTCCCTCTTAGAAAAGCAAGTTAGTAAAACATCCCTTGCTGTAGCACTTATACAAAAAGGTGGGGGCGTGTACTATGGTTGCTAGTAACAAAAATGCAAGAAAAACACTGGTCTTAGACAGTAATTTTACTTGGCGGAATTGAAAAGAAATCAATATCGACAACCTTTTTTCGACATTTTTCGGCCAAATATGGGGTGTTGATATGATGGAATGCACCACGAAGGGTGCGGGCCATCCACAGCCCATAATTGGCACAAATTCGTCATCATCTTCACACCAACATGGCGGTTTATTTTATTTCTTTGAAAATATGCCAATTACTGTAACAATTGCCCCAGTAAAATTTACTGTACTTTTTGTTACAGTTTAGTTTAATTTCTTCAGTCCCTTACTTTGCTTCGAGTATGGACTTAAATAAAAATTGATAATGCCATTAAATTTCACTTTTAAAGTTCCCAATAAGCAGTGGGTGGAGTAATTAAAGAATCATCCGGAGGTTTGTGCATTACAGTGAAAGTAAAATGGTTATTCGGACTACAGAAACGGAATTAATGAACCAAATTTATAGATTTTTGGAAAACCAAATATTTACCAAGTTATCGTAGAAAAGTCAAAGATTTAATAGTACAAAGTTTTTACGTTGTAAATTTTGGCATTAAATTTATAATTTAACTTCCAACAAAATCGATAATAAGAGATAACCGAAAAAGCAGGATTTATTCAAATCAGAATTATATAAATATTTAGATAACGCTAAACTTATGTAGAATCTGCAAATACTACAAAAACATTCAAAATGGAAACTTGAAATAGAAACGAACATGTGCTTCTTTCAAAAACTTAATCCAAACTTTTGGATATGTGAACAGGCCATATGGGGTTGCATCAAGTTTTTTTCTATAGCTGATCAATAATGAAATGGATCAACCACCCTCGCAGAACTCGAGACCCCAGCTGCTAAGAGGTCTCTTATTACAATTACAAAAAACGCACGAGGATTTCTATACGAAGATACGAAACTTTCCAACTTCGACCGGCGGGCCCTACACACACCAGCTCTACATGCTGGTTGAACATGGAATTATTAAGTCGAACTTGACAGGGTTCTAATGTAAAACCCATGATCCTTCGAACCTGCAATCAGGGCTGGGCAAAAAACCGAATCATTTCTGGTAATTCGAATAATGATTCGAATCATTCCTTTCCATAAATTTCCGTGTAAAATAACAAATAATCTATTTTTACTATTACAAACTTGTCTTCATTGCGAGAAAAGAATTTAGAGTTAGTTTTAAGACAATAAAAGTTTAGATTGCATTTTCAATTCACACTCCATGTTTAAAATCAACAATTCTAAAACGACAAAATATAATCGATTTTGGTTCAATACTTGACCGAAATTGATGGGCATTTTCTTCGTTTTAAAACTGAAAAATTCAAGTTAATTTAAAGCAAGTTGTTTTTTGTTCATTAAACAAACAACTTCACACGATTGATTCGAAATATTTTGAGCTTAGAATCCGATTCGTCGAATCAACAAATCCGAATTTCCCCCATCCCTACCCTGCAATGCCAACATCATAAGCGACATATAGGCCATAATAACTACATTATGAATAAAATAACTCGTAACTCGTGGAAGTCTATCTTTGGATTAACGTCTATAATGCATAAGTGCCCATAATAACAGCTATAAAATAGCGAAGCCCCATTTTAATTCAGAGAATTGTTATCAGGGCTTGATTCACTAACGAAAAATGGGTTACTGGAGGGGTAACACGCCCCTCTTTGACTACACTCGTCGGCAAAATAAAAAGTTCTGATTGTTTAATATGCAACAATATCTACAAAATATCGATCTTCATCATAGGCTTCCTGCATTTGTTTCATATTCAGTAATGGAAGAAAGTCGAAAATAAGTACCCACTCTAAGAAGTGGACCTATATAAACAAAAACAACTACTTGGCAAATATCGCAAACACCGCCGCCGGAGCCTGTACCCCCAAGTTTTCAAACAGGGAGTAAGGATTGGTTGTAAGCAGGGCCTGGGAAATTCGATGTTGGAGATTCGACATTCGATTTCAAATCACAATTTATTCGAAACAAATGGGAGAATCGCTCATAGTTAAAAAAACCTCGCTAAATTAACTATAATTTTCAATTTTAACATACAAAATACCATCGATTTTGGTTAATCGATGTAATTATTGGTCCGTTAAAAATATAAAAATAGTGGTTGCACTTGAACCATATACGTGTGAAATTGAAAATTACACTATAGACCCGTATAGTTCCTGATTTTCCCGAATGGTGACAATTTGTTATCATAAAAACGGGATAAATTCCTTAATTAACAATGGAACTTATGATTTTCATCCCGATTACTAACAAAATATTCGAATCAGATCTCGAACCTCCCACATGATTTGTTTTTTGCCCAACCCTAGTTTAGTACGTCACCCACCAATTATTCCCAGGATCTCTGTCTAAAACATATAATAACACAACTTCGCGAAATAACCGACCAAACAGTTTTAAAATCGTTTACTTATTAACATAAACCTACTACAACAACTTAACTCACTTGCAGTATATCTCGGATTGCACGTTGTAGTCACCCGCGCCCCTTGCAAGCTGCAAAAGCCATGATAACAACCAGGTATTCTTGGAACTGATCGATGCCGCAAGTTGCCACTCTGCCACATTAACGTCAAAAACTTTTCCCCAACACCACCTTTTTATTGAGAGCACTTCGCACATATTTATGACGCCATTCCATCATTCACGATCACCAAATGTTAGTTCCCGCCCCGGGGGTGCATTCTACCTGAAAAAATAGAAAACGGTTTTATTCTTCTTTTAACTGTACTTGTTTTCTTACAAATAGATATGATGATAATAATTAAGCATTTCTATTTTTTATAAACTACCTTCTTCATGGAGTGGATCTTGGCCCCTAACCAAGGCCCTGTAAATAGCGGCCACTTATAGACGGACATTGGTTAAGTTTGGTGAAAAGATATAGGTCTCTTTTTTCCAGTATCGGCAGAGGCATATACAACGCAAAGTAATTATTACACCCCGGGTTGTGTGGATTACAGATCCGGACAACGCCTGATTCGGAACCCGAGAGTTAAAAAGGCGCGTCGGGCGGCGAGGATCCCTCAGTGAATGACGCCTCAACGTAATGGGTTTTTAGAAAAACGTAAGAGCAAACGTAATCTAAAAATAAACTGTCTTCATAATCTTCCCTATTTTTAGTTCGCACTACGCCAAATCAGTGGCTTAAGAAGGAGTACAACTAGAGGTTATCTCAATTGCCGATAGGCTTAAACAAGATAAAGTGGTCAGCAGCTGCACTCAATGGGCGGAAAACATCTCATAATATACAGCAACTAAACCAACAAATGGTGGATTGGTTCCTGCCCCTGGACGATGATAAAACCACCTAAACCATCTTTGGTTCTATTCAGTCACACCGCATAACGACAAAGCAAAAAATACGTCAGGACTAGTCTAAAAAAGCCCGTAACTAAGGGCTGGGCAATTCCGACTTTTATCCGTGATTCCGAAATACAGAGGAATATTCCGAACAATCGTTGACATCTGGTCATAGAGCGAACAAAAACTTTACTAAAATGAGGTAGAATGTTTTTCATTTTTTAACGATAAAAATCCAATCGATTTTGTCAACAGATTTGTTCGTTAAAAAAGGAAAAATTTGTATGTTAGTGTAATCGAACGCAACAACGCTTAAAGTCTGCCCCTGGGCCCCTTTCTTTTAACTTATGACAATAGTGAATAGAATTTTTGTCTTTGTTTTCGATAATTGGCGACAATAATGGATAAAAAGAAGAAAGGGATTTTTTGTATATTTAATGACGTCAGCCGATTCGAGATCCCGAATCGACTAAATATCCGAATTCAGATTCGAAATTCCAAATGACTCGCGTTTTTTGGGGCCCAGACCCCCTACCCGTAACGACTTATCTAAAAAAAACTTCTTCATAGTTTCTCATATTTTTTAGGTTTCGCTCTATTCTACTACGCAATGCCCAAATTAAATGGCTACAATGGTTTGTCAACTAAAGGTATCTCAATTGGTCAAAAAGGCGTCTTTTCTAACAAGATAAAGGTGCCACTGCAGCTGCACTTCTAAGAGCGGAAAACAACTCATACACGAAACAAAACCACAATGGTAAAAGTGCAGTAAGTTGGTGTCTTGTCTCCCTGGACGATGATAAAACCACCGACCGTTTAACATCTTTGTTTCTATTATGTCACCTTTTTACGACAAGCAATAAAGAACGACAGGTGACTATTCTAAAGCCCGTAAACTAGCTGTGGGCAATACGATTCCGGGATTCAAAGCACATAATGCATCCTGCATTGGTACATGATGAACAAAACCTTGCTAAATGAAGTGGAAATTTTCTTTTTTTAATAACGATAAAAATTCCAATCGATTATGGTCTACAAATTTGGTAGTTAAACATAAAATTTATCGCCCTTTGACCAGAAGTGTAATTAAACACACATCGCTTAAAGTCTGCTAACACATTATGTAACATTAGGTGAATATAATTTGCTTTTTGTTTTTCATAATGGAGACAATAATTATTAAAAGTAAAAAAAGAATTTATTGTTATTTTTATAAATTCTGCGATTTCGATTCCGATTCGATCCGATTCGAAAAAATATACCGAATCAGATGCGAATATCCATATGATTCACGCCGTTTTTGCCCAGCTCTACCCCGTAACTACTTACGATAGCAATCCTGTCTCTTTTGTCGTTATCCTCACCTAGCTTTTAACCATGTAGTCAGATAGACCGATAAGTTTGTGAATGACAACTCCTGGAAACGCATATCTTAAACACTCATTTTGGATATATTCTCTAATGCTAAATTATTCACCTAAAATTCGAACAAAATGATAGATCTAAGTCAAAGGCATCCAAACTCAGGGGGAAACGGGAAATCTTATTACTGCATCCTTGTTACGTGTCACTCCGCCCAAGAAAGAAAGGGCCGAATTAGATCACAAAAATATCATACCACACGATGTGTTGCGTCTTTATAATTCTAACGTCCAATAATTCGTCGTTTATTCAAATTCCACAACTCGTAAATCCAAATAATTAGTTTGGGGTCAATTGCGTCCTAGGAAGCACAATATACTTACTAACCTCGAAAAATTTTTAGTTTGGTGTTCAAGCCTTTGACACATATGGGCCATCAAAGCACACCACCAAATGCTGAATGTGTTGTGAAACAAGTTTCTGTATGGCCTGACCATCACTAACTGATGGATTGCGCATCGGAGGCGCGATTCCCATCTGTGATTCATGTTTAACATATATAAATGTTTTCAAAATAAGGACATTGCGAACATTATTATCGCTAAAGAGAGAAAACAAAAAACAAAAAACAATCAAAAACTGCAGAGCCCGAAATATTCAAGTAGAAGGCAGTTGAATCGCGAACACCGAGGTGCTGATTACCACATTGTCCAAATAATAATCGCTAATAAACGGATTCCAAACTTGTTGACTATGATAAAACGCGCACAATAAATTTGACCTACTGCGTTTTCCCATAAATTGCATGCGCTCCGGAATGAAAGTCGAAACCGCCTCGATGGTGAGGTGAATGAACACCCTTGGCGGTGCGTCATGGCAGCCAAACAGTCTCATAGTCGCACAAAAAGTCGATTATGAAGCCTTTTCAATATCACCTGAGTAAAATAACGGGACAAATAATGGTAATTTTACTATTTTTATACATGTGGTGAATCTCCGAACCCTCAGCAACTAACTAATTTTTTTCTTATAGGTCCCTGATTATTCAGCGAAACAACCTTGAAGCAAATGTGCCGCGTGCCAGTGTCCTCGCTATTCAGGACGAACAGGGTAATGTTTGTTTTTGAAAAGATATGATCATCGTCCTGTTTTGGCAGAGGCCTTAAGAAGTTATTATCTAGAACCTTGTCTGCTTCGTGGGCAAAGATTAACGAGCTGGGCTTCGCGAACTCTCCTAACCACATGAATCATTAACCTGCGATGGAGGCCATAGATATACAATCCACTAGACAAACGCACCCGATACGGATAGTGGCCACAGAGATCCATCCCCACACTGTACTAAAAGTACAAGTTAATTTACTGTCCATTTGTTAGTAATCTGGCTACTTTATAAATTTGAAAACATCGCCATGCTGGATGAGTGGTCAATTCGTAGTCGTTGCGGTGCGCTCCATCAACACCCCGCCCCATATAGGGCGAGAAAAATCTAGTTATTTTCAATATCTCCAAGTAAATTTACTGTCTAAGACCAAGTGATTTTGTTTGCATTATATTTTGACTTATGCCTTGACATGCTAAAGATTATGATAATGGTGCATGAGAAATGTCTCACAAAATTTTAATTTTACCTAGTATAGAAAGCTTCAATATTTTTCCATATTATACAATATACAATTTAGCGGCCTATGTTTATTGGGTGCAATGGGGTTATAAGCACACCGGTTTTTGATAAGTTATAGTTTAATTTGTCAAACTTCGTGTATTCCCAAGAATCAAATTCCGCGTAAAATATTAGATCCGAAATGATAATGATTCGAGGCTTGATTTTGAATGTGAATGTTTCTGAATGACGCTAATCTAAACATCATCCCACCCTAACGGTTCTTACTTTCCCAAGCATTAATTAATTTTGTACATTTGAAATCATATAATACCTCAAGCATTTTACGAATTATATCTTACAAGTTTAAATACGACGATGGTCCTAATAAAGAGCGGTATCAATATTTATTTTTCCACAAGAGTCACAAATGAATCATACCTTTTTAGATAAAAATGATTAAATTTTTCCTAAAATTAAAATCGCTGTTAGATTAACGATCAAGTCTTTCTGCTCGTTATAAAAACAACTGAACTACATTTGTTTAAATAGCTTTCAGTTAATCGGCGCTCACTAGAATTATCACTATTGTTGGATTCTAATATGGGCCACAAGATAATTCGCGTCCTCATAACCCGATCTATCAGCGGCCCATGCGTAGCAAATAGTTACAACTAAAAAAATAAACTTATCTCACGTCCAAACAACTAAAGTTTTTTGTGCAAAAGTTTTTCAACACGTTCTGCCAAGTGATGAAGTCCACTGAATGGATTCGCAGCTGTCAACGCGCGATCCCATCAGTGCTCATGCGTGACAAAATAAAATAAAAAATTTCTGTTTTTGGACCGAACGGAGCGGCGTATCATCATAGTAAATTATTTACGATCTCGCCAAAACATATTTGTTTTTTTTTTGATCCCCCAGGTCATCTATTAGCACAACTATAAATTAGTCGCAATAAAAGGTCCCACACTAAGGTTAAGGTTCACCACTAGCCCGGCCCATGACCCCCCAAAATTTACGCAGAAATACAAATAGTGGATGTACAGCCGAGTTTTTTTACTTATAACTATGTGAAATCTCAAGAAGTCTACCCAGAATCTTGGTAAATGGTTAAAACCTGAGATATACCAAGTTTCTAATTTCAAAACTAAATAGCTCTTTGAAGGAAAACCCTGTAAACTAAGGTAATGCTAAATCTCTACGCGTTCTTAACATTTTACGAAATTTTAAACATTTTTTGAACCAAGACCCTAGTTAAAAAAAATTTAATGGTAAATTTTACTTATTATTTATCCTAGATCAAATCTTCACTATGCATAAGCTTATCTCCTTGTAGAGATCTCAGGTAAAATTACAAAACCAACCGGGTAAACCAGAAATTATTTGTTAATTCGGTAAATGAGTGATTTTGAATTAAAAAACCCAGGAAAAACTAGGTAAACCATCGTTACTTTTTACATATAATTGTCAGATACTCGAATGACAATATATAATTGAAATATTATAATTAAGAATGTAAGTTTTCGAAATTTTTTTTTTCTATTTTTTCTTCGAATCCATAATATCGAATAACTTGATTTCAATCAAAGCAAATATTGTCAAACAAGTAATTCTTGTTAAAATTAAAAACTATACCAAATCAAAAAAAAAAAATCCAATAAACCCAAAATTACATGACCTGAAACCCTAAAGTTATAACTCAATCGTTTATCAATAATTCCATGGGAAACAGAAAAAATCAATCCAAACGGCTGTGTATGAGGATTTTACAGGTTTGGATGAAGACCCACCAGAGAATACATACCATAAAAAAAATTATTAAAAGGTGAAAACAAGGTATAATTATAATGTTTTGCTTTGAAAGTCCGATTAGAAAACTAGGATTGTTTCATAAAATGACGAAATAAAGATTATATGAATTTAAATTCGACTAAACGCGTTGCGTTTCAAGCCCGTTATAACCCACCCCCAAATCATATGGGCAAAACGGAATCATTTGGAATTTCGAATCTGATTCGAATATTATGTTCGAATGGATCGAATTCAATCTAAAAATTAAATTCCATAAAGTAACAAATATCCAATTTCTTTAAACCATCACTATTATATGTCTTCATTCATGATAAATTAAAGAAATTTATAGTTACTTGAGTTGCAAAATATTAGGCATAAACAGAACTTGGAAGTTTTTAAATTCGTTTTCGATCACAACTTGCACACCAAGAGCGAAAATTTTTTCAATTTTAAATAACCGACAAATATAGCAACCGATTTTGGTCAAATATTTGACCAAACTCGACTTACATTCGTAGTTAAAGGATGAAAACTTCCACTTTCATTTAGCAAGTTTCTTTGTTCCCTTGAAACCGGATTCAACGACAGAAATCCGAATACTTTGTGCTGGGCACAAATCGATTTCGAATCGAGATTTGCTGCAAACCCTATAACAAACATCTCAAGCCACATCGCTTTGTTTCATCTGAAAAATACACGAAATGGTGCATATTTATTAATTTATACACTTTTTCCGTCTAGATGCGTGTCTAAGACAGGGGGGGGTAGGGAGAGGAGGGGGCGCGATGTTTTTTTTTTTCTCCTTCGATTTCGAGTTTTTTCATTTGGAATTCGTCTCTATGAAAGCCGATGAAGAAACACAGCCCCTTTTCCTGAAACATTTCGCGTCCACAACTCTACACTCAGCCGGCGTGAAACAACCCAACAATCGGTCCGAGGGTAATATATGAAATACAATATTAATTCAAACAAATTCCAAACGACGCTTTTGATAATTATTTTACAGACCGCGCATTTCCAACCCACAAACCGATTATGTTAAACAGACAGGAGTTAACCGGGAAAGATTCGTGTAGAAGGTCCACGACCCCCCGTAAACCGAGCTACATACTAGATTTGCGATTTACGTGCAAAAACGTCTACGCCACCGCCAAGCCCACCGCCTATCTTCGTTCTAATCTGTTTTCTTGTCAAATATCTTATATTTCATGTCAATTTCTTCTAAATGTCTTTCCTGATTGAAATTTTATCAACATTGGAAAATTCGCTTTATAAAAAAACCTGGAAAATTGATGATAAAAAAAAGAAAGAAAACGAACCACCCCCTTACAAAACATGCAGATACCAGACCACCCAGCGCTTCACAGAATTATTTAACCAAAAGCGAAATAACTACCCATAACTACTAACTACCCCCCCCGAATATAACATACACGACCCCGTCCACACAACTACCAAGCCCGACAACTATAACTACCCCAACCCCTCCCGACACCAATAACTACCCGAAAACAGATATTAGTATAGTAGGTCTATTTGATGAGTTTATGTGAATTCACTAAAGAGTCAACACATCAGAGGGACCGCAATACTTGAAAAACAAACGTAAAGTAAAGTTAAGTGCTTTTTTTCTTTTAGTCTATACTAAAAATCTATATTATTTTACCAGTTTACAAGACTCTATCTTTTGATTGATCCCACTATCTCCCTGAACAAGGCCATGCTCAGGCGGCCACTTAATGTAAAAACAAATTTTAGAAGTTTTGAGTAAGACAACGGATCTCTATATCATCCTTTTCCAACACCCTTCCAGTTCAATGCCATTTCCAAAACAACCTCTGTTTCCACACCCCCAGTCCTAAACCTAGTTATTTCAAACGCTGGCAATTTTCACGGCGGGGGTTGAGTAATCAGATGCAAACCACGAACGGATTTGTCCTTGAGCCGGCCTCGGAACCGAGATCTTCAACGTGCGATGCCAACAACTTGATTATAACACCTAAGCCATAGTGGGCGCCCTAATCTTTTCCTTATTGTCTAACGCAAAAATCTTTACTTTTGACATTCAGATCATAGTTTGATCACAAAAATAAAAACCATCATCAAGATGACAAACCACCCCACCCCCCCCCAGCGACGGCGAGTTTCATCACCTAAAAGCAGACTCCACAACAAAAACGAAAAGACTGTAAGTAAAAGTAAGGTCCTATAGTCAGAATAAATTGATTGGTTATCCTGGCACTGGGCGGTGGTACAATAAAACCATCGCTCCCCACTAACTCTCTTTGTTCCAGGCGAGACTATGGATTATAAAAAAAACCAAACTTCTTTCAGTAAGAGCGTTCCTCAAAAATGAACATTAACCCTTACATCTAGCTCCCCAATCTGCAAAATTAATTTTTTGCCAAACATGAGTCAACAGGTGGCCTCCGGCCGCCGCCCCTATTCGGCAGGAGCACATCAGTGTGTAGCATGCTTGAACAAAACATGGTTAACGAGCATTTTTTGACGTATTCTAAAAAGTATTGGTAAATAGTCCCTAGGTTATACCGCGAAAACCCTCGAACCTAACACCCTAACCCTTTTACTCATAGCCCAATCCAAAACCTTGAATTTCGGTACGCAACGGACCACAGGATGGCACGCGTCTGAACGGCATTAATACTACCAAAACAACTACCAGCAGAAATCTATTCAAGAAATTTCCGAAATCGAATAAGACCAAATTCCTCTCCCACAACCCCCCATCGCGTTTAAAACTTTTTATTATAACACCTCTCCTGATATCCAACTTATAACACACAACGAAACACTACCGTACAAAGTGTGAAGCAAGCTAACCGGACCTTATTGCATACACGTACCCCGATAGCATAATTCGAATTACTTAAGTAGCATGGAGTCAACAGATCGACCACGGGCCCAACAATCGGCGCGATACATCATTTGAACTCATGCGCTTGAACAAAAGTGTTTGCGCATTGTTTTGTTTGACTACTACTATAGGTCAGTAAGAGCAGTAGGCTTAGTAGTAGGGGCCTTACCGCCACACCACGTTCAACCTTACTTAACCCCTGACTCCGACCACTAAACCCCGCAAATCCGTACAAATACACGCACTACATAACTTTTAATACAAACTTGGGCAAGCAATTTAATCATGCCATGAACCCCCCCCCCCCCCCCCCCCCCCCCCCAATACCGGACATTAAATTGAG